>JABFFG010000401.1:0-85375 GCA_013623685.1 Fusarium transvaalense
TAAATATTACCCTTATAACTGAACTCTAACTAAAATGAATATAGATATTATAGCAGTTACTTAACTGTATATACAAGAGCAGCTGTTCCTTCCTCCTTTAACTAATCCAATATAACAAGCACACTCATCAATCGACCTACTTATTAGTCAGTTAATCTATTAAAAAAATACAAATAAATTATCTAATATATTAAGCTAATTAATTAGTTTACTAGTTTCTATAGACAATATACTTATATGTATCTTAAATACTTTTATAAATAATATTATAAAGCAATTCTAATTCTTTAAATTGTACTTTATGCACTGCAATATGTACAGTATAACTTAGTAGCAGAAGCCAGCCTGAACTTAAATTTAAGCAAGCAGTCTATGAGATGTTAATTAGTGAAAGCGTCAAGCATTTTGAAGCCTGCAGGAGCTACCCTGCATGGCCCAATGAACGTCTCTGAGACTGGTATTGCGGCTGAGAGATCCCTGGCTGAACATCCGGTTCTCGACCTACCTGGACTGATTTCCGGATAAACACGGAGGATAGTAACATTTGCGTTTTCCAATAGACACATTTCTCCTATAAACTTCGAATTAAAACCGTCGAATAAAAGGCCTCGACTGACATAACGCGAAATCCCCTCTCTACCCTGCTGAGATAAATAGTGGTGCATATTACAACCAGCGCTTACGTTCTCTATCGCCATACAATAACTTTCATATCCACCAAGTTTTACCTGGTTGTAGCTCTATCAACAGCTCGGGCAACTACAGCCTATCTATTTTGGATAATGCTACCCAAAACATGCTGACATAGAGCGATAAGGGTAAATTAAAACAACAAACTCGAGACAATCTTTCCAGTCCTGGCCGGATTTATTGCCCACTATTTCTTAATTATGGCTGGTGTAGCATCCTCTGATAACAGCAGTTCCAATGTAGCTGGTCACAGAATCCCTGGGTCATCTCGGATCGTTGCAGTTCTTTCGATAGTTCCCGCCTTGTTGGTAATCGCTGGTTTACTATTTTATTGTTGCCTTTCATGCATATGGCGAAAGAGAACCAAAAGACACCAAAAGGCAAGAAAGCCAAGGTGGAAACCATTCTCGTTACAAACCCCAACTCTACTGCTGTATCTTGCCCTGACTTTGGCACTTATCATGCTTCTTGAGTCGGCAAGTCTCGCACTTCCAGGATCACAGACAGTGCAGACAGACGACACAACGGATACTTCAACAAGCACCACTTCAACTCCTACTGGCCCTCCGCCAACTGCTCCAGCTCCGAACATTGGGTGGCTCTCACTCGGCGATGATGGATGGTTATCAGCCCAGACATCGTACTTCATTGGCACATTTCTACCCACTTTAGTGGCATCGCTCTTCTCCATTCTGTGGAAAGTGCTAGATACTGAGACAAAGAGCCTGGAGCCATTCGCTCAACTAGCAACACCCGGTGGCGGAATGGCATCCGAGACGATACTTCTTCATTACAGTGGTGTCTACGGCTTCTTTTCTTCGATTATGGGATTATTCATTGGGCATCCTGCTGTTGCTCTATCAACGTTTCTCAAGTATAACTCAGCTTTATTAATCCCTTTGGCTGCTGAAGCTGTTCATCTCAAACTGCAAGGCGGATGTCTGCAGGACTGGACAGATCATTGCACAGCAGTGCTTGAAGCCACTGATCCCGTGATACGGGTAGCGCAGGCAGTGCTTGCTTTCATGGCATGCTTGAATATTGTATACCTGCTATTGGTGAGCAGGAGAAGCCTCGGGGTCTCATCTGATCCACGCAGCATGCTGGGGATTGCAAGCCTTGCTATTAATCCACACCTCTCAGCTTTGATGCGGAGGCTGCCCATGGGGCCTGATGGAATGTTCTTGCTAGACGAAGCCAGCTCAACGCTAGGAAAACATAATTTCGAATTTGGGTGTGTGACGTATTTGTCTGGACAACAAGAATACGGAATTACTGTTACGAACGGCGATACACAAAATCTGTCTCCATTGGCTAAGTCTACGTCGACAAAAGTCAACAACACGCAATCATCGAGGCGATCAATACTACTAGGTGCTTTGATGATGCTCGGTTTTGCAATTTTTATTATTGGCTTATATATCTTGATTCTGTATTACCGACTTACCGATAGGAATACTGGGTTTGAGAGGTTCATGGATTCTCAAAGCATATTTGGGGTCCGATTTCTCTTCACGATTTTTGGTGTGATTGTTGGATTTGGGTGGGCTGCTATCTTTCAAGGTAGGTAGCTGTCTCTCCTGGCCGGCCTCCCTGAGCCACATGGATTTGAACCCTCATGTTGATTTTTGTTTCAGAATTAGCCACGATTCATCCTGCATTGGAAATGTCGCAAAGACCAGTCAGTGCTAAGCACTCCATCCTGATGCCACTATCACCGAGTCCCTACCCGGGAGTTGTAACGTACCTTCGTCATGGACATAAAATGCTCGCCCTCGTTTCTTTGGTCACGATCCTCAGTGACTTTCTACCAATAGCGCTCGCCAACATCCCTTTTAGCAACGCAATCACGTGGTCAACTTTCGATATTTGCACCTGGGTAAGCGTTGGAGTGCTATCCTTCATGCTTCTCGTGCTTATCATTGTCACGGTGGCAATTCTTTGCAAGTCTTCGAGTGTTCTTTCACCTCTGGGATCCGAAGACTGGGGAACGCCGGCGGCAGTATTATATCTAGTTTGTCACTCAGATGATTTCCTTTTGCAACTACATGACCTCTCAATTAGCCCGAGAACGGAAGTTAAGCGGAGGGTTGGGGCACTAAACGCAAGATACTATATCATGAGGTCACAATATGACGGAGAGAGCGGACCTCTCAGAATCCAAGTTCTTGCTGACAGCTAATAAGTTGCTACACATAGATTTGTATGATATTTGAAACGGCGATTAGATTGATCCTTCTCGAGGTTCTCCCAGCTTGGCACCAAGGCTCCAGGAGTCTAAGAAAGCTCTGTCAAAACTCATGTTGACACAATAAACTAATGCGGGCCTCAAAGGTATTGCCTCTGACTTTCATATTTCTCGACATGCTTCATTCGGACTCAATCTTCTTCATGCATCCATATTTGAGGCTTATCTGACAGAGCATCATCGTTCTTTTGCGTTTTTACCTTATCAATGCGGTCAGTTATCTTCGTCAACTCCTGATCTTGTTCCTCTTCTGGTGCAAGAGGCTGCCTTATAGATCCCTTAGCTCGCCTTACCTTATAGCTAGTATCCTACTTAAAATAAACTTAATTGAAGATTCTCCCTTTAATAAAACTTCAGAAAGAGGAATCTTAATACAATCCTTAAACACTTAGCCTCTGCAATGATGATTCCAGACATACCAGATTCTAAATAGCCTTAGCTTAATTATATACCAGAACTTCCTCCCAACTATAGGCTTGACACCTTTCTTCATCCGGCTAGCTCTAGCTTGCTGTGGGTCTGTATCTGTGAAGTGCATGCAGGGTTGTCTTGTGCAATTTTCTAAAAGCGCCTACCCTATACCTGGTATCTACCTAAAATGAGTAAGGGAAAGAATAGACTCTAGTTAAGCTAGAACGCCGTAACATATTGTAGACTGAATTACAGACAGTTGAATTCTTATCAAAGAGGCAAAGCTAGTTAAAGCCGGATTAGTAGAGTTGAAAGCAAGTGAGAAGAAAAGTCTCTGCTGAGGTACTTATCCATTGACACGACTGCCTATCCTAGTAAGCAATATTCTCATTAGGCTTGCATTTGCACAACGTTACTAAAGACAATTTCCTAAATTATCAGGGTAGATAATACTGGGTCGAGTCAGCAATGTTGCATGGAGCCGTTGAAGTTGCGGGTGAACAGAGTAGTAGTCTGTTCGTCATCTGCTCATAGCATGCGATATGGCTGCTTGCCGAGGCATCTTCTGATTCACTAGCAACACCAGAATATTCACACCAGCCATGATGAGCGGAAACCCGCGGGCCGTCGGGGGAATAATCTCCTGCCGCATCAATGGAGGTGGAGTCTTGAGGCTTGAGAGACAACAAAAGTGCCAAGTGATTGAATCAGGAACGGCAAAAGAGCCCCATTATTTGTTTATGTGCCTTGCCAAGGGGAGATTATCAAGATAAGCGGATTGGAATCCTTGCTCCGGCTGTCGGTATTCTCGCGTTATCTGACGTGAGCCAAGAAAATAAGCAACTATAAGCTTCCAGAGCTAGATGCAATTAAGACGTTGATCTTCAAGCGCTAAAACACAGCATCACTTTTCAGCCCAGCTGAGCCTTGTTTGATCCACCACCAGCCCTTGGCATTACCCATAGGTAATATCTAGACCTGGGTCCTGTTGCATCTTGTCTTCGTGTCTGGAGTCGAAGGATTCAATCATTCTCCAATTGTGATGTCATAGTAAGAATTCATGAATCCTTTGTCTCACGATGGGAGCAAAATGAGGATCTTCTCAACCTATATAAACAACCTCCTCTATCCGCTGAGCATCCAGGCCCATCATTCAGTGTCATCAGCAAACACCAACACCTCTTCACTATCGAACAATTGATCAACATGCATTCCGCCTGGGTAGGTCGTCCATGACCCGGTCTCTTAGATCTATCACCAGCTAACGGATTTAGACTCTTTTCTCTCTCCTCCTTGCCTCTTCTGCCCCCGTGCTGGGCGGCAAGTGTGCGGAGCCTCGCGATGTTGGAGAGAACCCCAACTGTTTGGGAGGTTCCTACATTGAATGTGTTGCCAAGAACAACGCTTTGTGCACAGGCGAATGCTTCAACCAGCCCGCCGGAGGTGCCGGTGCCCAGTGTCACACAGGATGCACCACCAGAAACCAGCAATACTGCGCTGGTTACTGCATGAAGGTCAGCAACTGTGACGAGTGCATTGAGAGTCTCAAGCAGATGGGAGCTGCTGGAAGTGACGAGCAACATAAGGAGACTTGCAGTCAGGAAGGTAATTTGTGTTTGGCTCACGTTTATACAAGTTGCACAGTTACTGACATGCGGATAGGAGACTCTTACTTCTGCAACTGCGACCCTTAGAAGGTTGTGTACTAAGAAGGATAAAAACAGCCTTTTTATATAGATTCGGCTCGTTCAATTGACAAAATTAATTTATACGAAAAACTGAGTTGATGGTATCTCTCCTCTGCTCTCACAGCTTGGACTGCAACCACTTCAAATCCCTCGCACTGACAACCTCAGCCTTAATCGCCTCCCTAGACCTTTCAACATCTTTCCTCACAAGCTCAGTGTACAACTGCTGAATCTTTTCTGTAATAGGCCCCCTCTTCCCATCCCCAATAACTCTGCCATCAATTTCCGTCACGTGAATCTGTGACGGGAATGTACCTGTGCAAAATGCCTCATCCGCACCATAAGTCTCAGTCAGCGTAAAGTCCAACTCCCGCACAGTAATACCATTCGCACGACAAACATCAATCGTTTTTTGTCGCGTAATACCCTGCATCTGATTGTCCTTGGTCGGCGCCCAGACTTCATCGCCTCTCACAATGAAGAAATTGACAGAATTGCATGTCTTGACAAATCCTCGCAAGTCAAGCATTAGTGCTTCATCAACATTCATGACATTGGCGTGAATACAGGCTTGAACGTCTGTCGCTTTTGAAATGTGGTTCCACTGTTCGTCCTTGACGTCTGGTGGTCCACGGCGAACCCAGGTTGTCGCAAGTCTCAAACCGCGGGATTTGGAGCTTGGATCAACGGCTTTAGATTCTGGGATGATGACAATCAATGGAAGACCGATGTTGACGCTAGGGTTTTGATAGGGTGTTGATTTGAGACCGCGACTGACGACGAGACGGATGTGGACGTGTTCATCTTGACCCATATCGTTCGCGTCAAGAGTTTGGTGGATCAAGTCGAGAAGATCACCTTTTGACAGACCAAGATCCATGTACATTGCCTTTGCTGATTGGAAGAGGCGATTGATGTGTTCACGCGCGAATTGGAGGCGGCCTTTATTGGCGCGAATGCCTTCCTTTGGAGTCGTCAGTAATTGGTGATTTTAGTACACAAGTTCGCTTGGGCTTACCCAAATGCCATCGCCAATTAGAAAGTTTGAATCAAAGACTGAGACAACAGCTTCTGGTCGAGGGACTAGGGAAAACTCTCCAGTGACACCATCGCGAATTCCGACCTAGGTATCGAGTTAATTGCTATTTCTCAAAGAATTGAAACGATGTGCCTCACCCGAATAGCGGCGTTCTTTGCATTGGGCACTGAGCTGTGCGTTGAGCCACCATGGCTATCTTTCTTTGTTGAACCTGCCATCTTGTTTGCTATTGTTCGCCCTTGTAACTGAGATTTATGGGTTAAAATTGTGAAGAAATAAGACAAAATACCCTCATATGATGCAATCTTGGTAATCGAAGAAAATATCATCCAGCGTTGCGTTGCTCTCGATCCATCGCAATTTAACTGCCTCAGTCTCCACCGACTGAGTTTTCGGTCCCTGGCCGAGCTATCCCCGACTCTAGTGTGACAAGATAGGCGTAGTACCACTGTTATTTGATATTGTCCCAGTCCCTAGACCCTATGATCCAACGTTTACTCAGCAAAATTCTCCACGCTAGATTGACGTGATAGCATGGTTCCTAGATCGTCATTCTCAGTGGACACAGATAGTCCGTTATCTCCCCCTACAATTCCAATGTTACTCCCCTATCGTCAACGGCTAAGCGGATTCATGTCCTCAAAGTAGAATAGCTTCCTTCGGTAGAGTCGATGTAGTGGGCTCGGTGGTACCCCGACTGACTCGTTATACGGCGAACAGCATGAAAAACTGCTGCGAACTCCCCGTTGACCCACTGAATCCGATGGATCGGTAAACTGATTTTTTGCGAGACGATAGATCTTTAAAACTGACCTGCTTGGCACATAGATACTGTTTTCAACCTCTAGATCTTGCTCTTTTTTCCGTCTTGCTCGTTTGCCTCTTCGTAAATTACATCATGTCTTTCCAAGGAAGAGCTGATGAGGCTCCTGCCAAGGACGTTACTCAGTCTATTGGCTCTAATAACGAACAGGATGAACTCCCCGAGTTGACCAAGGCCCAGGCAAAACGTCTTCTCCTCAAGACAGATCTGGTGGTTATGCCACTTGCAGTACTTAGCATGACCCTTGCTTTCCTAGACAAGGTAAGTTCAGCATTTCACAACACCAAGAGTAGCATCACTAACACTCTGAAGAACGCTTTGGGATATGCCGCCATCTTCGGCCTCAAGGACGACACTAACCTCAAGGGTCAAGAGTACAGCTGGCTGGGCAGTATCTTCTACCTTGGATATCTCGCCATGGAGTTTCCCAGCCTTTGGCTCATGACCAAGATTCCAATCGGAAAATACGTCGGCAGCTGTCTTGTTCTCTGGGGCGCTTTATTGTGTTTCTTGGCTTTGTGTCACAATTTTGCTGGCGTGGCGACTATTCGGTTCCTGCTCGGTGTTTTTGAGGCTGCCATTTTGCCTTGCATGATGATCATTAATTCCATGTGGTACCTCCGAAACGAGCAGCCTCTTCGAACAGCGTTGTGGAACAATACCTTTGCAGGTGTTTTTGGAGGCATCTTGTCTTATGCCATTGGCAAGATTGAGGGGTCGCTTTCAACATGGAAGGTCAGTGCATGAAATCTCGCTGCACTTCTATCTCAAATTCTGACATGACTTGCAGTATATCTTCCTCATCTATGGAGCATGTACTGTCGTCCTCGGCTTTCTTGTTTTCTTCGCTCTACCAGATACCCCATCTCAAGCATGGTTCTTTACCGCTGAAGAGAAGAAACTTGCCATGATTCGTCTGGCGCCGAATCAAACTGGTATTGAGTCAAACAAGGTATGCTCGAGATCTGGCTTCTACCATGTTTATTACTTACAAAATTCCAGGGCTTCAAGGCATACCAGATCCTCGAATGCCTTCGCGATCCCAAATGTTACTGCATCTGGCTTGGTGCCATTGGCTATGCAGTCACCAACGCAGGCGTCACAAACTTCAATCCACTCATCATTGCTGGCTATGGATTCAGCAAAACCAAGACTGTTCTCATGGCTACTCCCCAAGCTGCAGTTGCCATGATCAGCCAGGCCATTCTTACGACTATTTCGCTCTACATCCCAAACTTACGATGCATTTTCTGGATTGGAGGTGCTCTACTGGGCATGGCTGGAGCTATCATGGTTCATACTCTGGATGCAACAACTCAGAGAAATGCGTCCTTGGCTGGTGTTTACATAATGGGCTTTTATAACGTTCCCATGGTATTCCTGCTTAGCTTGTCTTCGTCGAATACTGCTGGTGCTACAAAGAAGAGCTTTATGGGCATGTCCATTGCCATTATGTATGGTAAGTGTAGTCTTTTTATTGTCTAGCAGAAGCTCCTACTAACAACCATATTTTAGCTGTCGGCAACATCATTGGACCCCAATTCTTCCTCAGCCAACAAGCACCTACATACGTCCTTGGCATTGGCGCTATGCTTTGTGCTTTTGCCTTGATGGCAGCTTCGGGTCTTACTTATTACATCCTTTGCGCCGTTGAAAACAAGAGGCGAGATAGGCAATTTGGAAAAGCTCATGATTTGACTGATGCTGGATTGGAGGCAGAGAAGAATGACAAGACGGATTGGCAGAACCCCACCTTCCGTTATACTTACTAATCCTCAGAGTCGTCCAATCATTAGGAAAGCGAATGAATTGAACATCCAGTTAATAACCAGGAACTCTTACGCCAAACTGTGACGATGTTTGGATTCTAACAAACTCTTGATATTCTTTTGCTGTGACTATCTCACCTGCCAAAGTCCTGGTGGCCCGGCGGAAGGTATGGAGCCTCATGCATCAGCGCATTGATGTGACTCTCAAAGTTCCTTATGCCTGTCAAGTGGCTTGATTACGAGTTCGGGTGCCAAGGTCACCATGAATTCCAGCTCTTCCGAACCAACCAAGTCGATCAATTCTTGCCATATTCATGCCTAGAAACATGGCGGAGCTGAAATACTGCAGCGTCTACTATTTGCATCTGGACTCGATCCCCCCTTGGCTCCGGGTGAAATGTAAAGCAAGCCTTTCTTCTCATATCAGCCCGCCACATTTATGCAGATCTGAACATGGAAACAGAAAGTCTGTAGCATCGAATCATTATGAGTTCTGGAGCGGAAAGTGTCTCAGCTGACGCGGCGAGTCTTGCATTTAGCAGTGTTCGCTCCAGCCTACTCAATCTTCCGCCCCAACTATCTGAACTTGGATAGAAATAACTCCATATTGTGTTAACATATATATCACTCTCTATTGTACAGGCATTAACGGATGTTGTTTCTACTCTACTGCGAAAATAAACTACTTGGCCGAAAGACCTTACAGATTGTGTATCGCTTGTCCCTTCTAATGAACCTACGGTATTCGCTACATTTACATAAGCGGCATGGTACTAATGCAGGCCTCAAGAAGCAGGATGATCATCAGCCAGCCACCGAAGAACTCTCGCTTCGGCAGTTCAAAAATATTGTTGCCGATCTCATATGACAGGAGTCTCTTTACGAATGACTTCATATTAGAAACTGACTTGTGAACCATTCACGAGTAGCTGCATTACCCCTTCCTACCTATCACCTGTAAGACAACATATACAATATCCCGGCAGCGAGAAATGAACATACCATTACATAATGGAAACATTCTCAGAGGGAAGCTGAAATGATTGATTGTAGCCTGCATAAGACTATTAAGCCTCTCACCTGCGTGAGGCTTGTCACTTGTGACTGAGCTCATAGAAAGGCCACAAAACACAGTACGCAGCCAGCCACGAATTTCAGCTCTGGACTTCATCAACCATCAAGGTAGGAAAGATCATGACGCTCAATCCATGTGACAATGAATTCCTCCAACCCTTCATTCTTTCTATAAAGCGACCCTTACCCGCCGGTTTGTTCAGACGTTCCTCACCAGCTTTTCTTCATCTCACTTTGCCATTAAACATCCAAACAAATCCTACCAGCAACAGAAAACTTTCTTCATCATGTCTACAACCATTTCCGCCACTTGGGCTAAGTCGCAGGGTGCAGCCAACACCAACCTGCACTGGCGTGGTGACAATCAGGTTCCCAACACTGGCATCTCTGTTGGGCCTTCTGCGGTTGTCTTCAATGAGAAGATCTACTGCTTCCATCAGGGCTCCAGAAACAACGGCGAACTGTGGTTCAATGTCTACAATGGTTCCAGGTGGTTGGGAGATCTCCAGGTCCCCAAGACTGGCATGTCCGCAGGACCATCCGCTGTCGTCTTCAACGGCGATATCTATGTTTTCCATCAGGGAAGCGGAGACAACGGAGAGCTGTGGTACAATGTCTACAGTGGATCGCGATGGCTGGGGGATGTCAAGGTACCTAACACAGGTATGACATGTGGGCCATCCGCCGTTGTCTATGGCGGCAAGATCTATGTCTTCCACCAAGGAAGTAGAGGTAACGGCGAGCTGTGGTACAACGTCTATGATGGTCAGAGGTGGTTGGGTGATCTTCAGGTCCCCAACGTTGGTATGTCGGCGTCTCCCACTGCGGCGTACATCCCCTACAACAACACGATTCAGGTCCTTCACCAAGGCGGCGGCGACAATGGTGAACTCTGGACCAACACCTTTGATGGCAGGCGCTGGTACGGCGACGAGAGAGTCCACAATGTAGGCATCTCAGCGGCACCATCTGGGGTAACGTTCGACAACAGGGTGTTCTGCTTCCACCAGGGTGGCGGTTTCAATGGTGAATTGTGGTACAATGAATTCAACGGAGAGTACTGGGAGGGGGATAAGCTGGTGCCCAAGACTGGTATGTCCTCGGACCCGTCTGCTGTCATTTACCGTGGGAAGATCTATTTGTTCCATCAGGGTTTTGCGGACAATGGCGAGCTCTGGTTCAATGTTCTTGAGTAATGCGGAATGAGTACTCGGGTAGCTATAACAGTTTGTATCTTGCCCCATTCCCAGAAGACTTACCTCAAGGTTCTTCGCGGCTGCAGAATGAGTTAAATGTAGGGGCGTATATAGTTTTCACTTTAGTGCAACGACATTCACTCTGATAGTCTTCTACAATGAATAAGTTCTTTGGCTTATTGACAAAATTCAATGAATTGGAGACTTTTGTATTCTAAGTGCATGTTAATACAGTTCAGCTCGACTGTTGTTTCATGTGCCGGACATGGCTGAACTAATCCTCGAACCGGTACTGGCATAATCCCGATCCGCTATGGCGTCAATCGGAACCTGCTCCACTTTCTCGGACAGGTGCGATATTTCTTAAGTCAATGTTCATCATACTCGATATTAATCGCGCCTCAACAGTGTCGATTAACTAGATTCCATATCATATCAAACCTTCAACACTCCGTCTCGAAGACTAATAATCGATGTCTTGCACGTAAAGTCAATAGGAAGATAACAGGACTATCACTATTAAGCGAGGATTAGCCTAACGCAAATTGATGGGACAGAATTGGTTAGTCTTTTGGCTTAGAGCTGACTCTTTTATGCCACTGTTTGCAATACCGTAAGTTTAAAACACCTCATACGCAAGCCCCTAGGGAGATCTACAACTTATTCTTGCAATCACTGGAGACATGAACTGTTATCACGAATTATACAACAGACTGCCATTGGATGGGGATGAGTTTCGGCTCCTGACTCTGCAGCCTGGCCAATGGGATGAGAGCATCATATGTCAATTGGCAGTCCATCAGCTTGATGCAAGGTCAGAATTTGAAGCACTTTCCTATACTTGGGGGAGTAGTCAGAGTTCTGAAGCCATTACCATCAATGGCGTATATGTTGATATTGGTGATAATCTGAAAACTGCACTTCGGTATATCAGATCACCAGACACGCCACGGACATTGTGGATAGATGCATTATGTATCAACCAAAACGACAATGTGGAGAAAGGACACCAGGTTCAGAAGATGTGCCAGGTGTTCTCTTCAGCTACCACTGTCTTGGCTTGGCTAGGTCCTCCAGACTCGGATGGTGAGAGGGCAATGTCAGATATCACAAAAATTGGTGAGACATTGTCCCCAATCTATCGCGGTGGAGCGAACGAAAATGGCATTATGACCGACGATCAGAGAGGATGGCGTGACCTTCTGAAACTTTCTCCGGATCATATCAAGAAGCTCGGCCTGAACATGGGGGCTATGGACTGGGATGCAATATGGGACTTGTGCGACCGTTCATTTTGGCGTCGCATATGGATCATACAGGAGTTAGTCTTGTCGGGTGATGTCATGAGCAGCATATCCAACAACAGATGTATAGTTGGCTGTGGCCAAAAGTGGGTGCCCTTATCAGTGTTGTCGACCTTTGTCTTCATATTCGGCCTTATGAGAGCGAACACTAGTTGGATGGATGGAAGTATGAGTAGGCCACTTCAGTTGCTAGCAACGCGTGGACCTCCAGCTATAGAGGCCATGTTTCGCCTTATCTGGAGTTTCGATACGATATTCGACGAAGACAGGCAAAAACGAACGTTGGACAATCGTATGCGGCTCTCGCGAAGCTTCCAAGCCACAGACCCGCGCGACAAGCTATATGGATTGCTTGGAATTATCAAGGACCATGGCATCGTTGTTGACTACTCGCTTGGTACAGCCGAAGTTTACAAGTTATGGGTTAAATCTTGGATTGAGAAAGAGGGCAACTTACACTGTATCCTTGGCAATCGAGCATCCTCCAACGACTTCGGGCCATCTTGGCTTCCAGAGCTTTCAAACTCCCTTTCCGACGGGTTCGCTTTCGAGAATCTGATGCAGAATACATCCGATAAAGTTACAAATCAACAATCTGCTCAAGTTACTTTCATGAAGGATAACAATATCATGAAAGCTCGTGGCATTAGTCTTGGCAAAATCGATCGCGTTATCGGTCCATTCTGGGGCAGCAGCAATGCCCAAACCAACATAGATCTGACAGGTAAAATGAATGCGGCTACCGATCTCGCCACATTATTCTCAGCTCTTGGCAACTTATACTCATCGCTGCCGCAGAATGCTCGAGAAGACGTCTGGAGAGCTTGCGTTCTGGACTCAGATACAAGCAAACGTGGTGACATCGCCACTCCAGCTCCCGATCATTTTCGTCATTTATGGCAAGTCTTGCACTCTATAGAACAGATTCATGAAAGCTTCGAGCCCCATCTAGAGCACGGCGAACGTTTAAAGAAATACACAGCATCGATTGCTACAAGTCTTGGCCACGCTTTGTGTTGTGATCGGTGCTTCTTCGTCACTAACGACCTTCGCATGGGGGTAGGGCCGTGTTCAACACGCGCGGGCGATGAGGCGGTTTTCTTATTCGGGAGCCCTCTTTGCTTCGTTTTGCGGCCTGACGATGATGGGTACAAAGTTGTTGGGGATGCTTATATTCAAGGTGTCAATCTATATAGTTTTCTGAGAACTCGGGGTGGAAAAGAAGTATTGATAAGGGACTTTGCGATTCATTAGATTATGAGACGTTATAGATCAACCCATTTCATAGCTAATAAATACTAGTAGTACAAAGAATATCGAGGATTCAGGCAGAATACTGACCCCTAGATAGTATCTTAATAATAAGGCCTATTTATCTTGCAGCAGGGTATAATATTTCGGCTTTCTGTAAATGCTTTTGATATCTTCATAGTGTCCCCTTGGAAGGACTGACTGCATTCTATTGACATTAGTGAGTGCCAGCTTCATGGTCAATGCACAAACATCAACATCTTGTTTTTTGTTCAATTGTAAACTTGACCTATCTCTGGGCAGATATGCTAATAAGGTTGAAATCAAATTCGCCAACGCCAAGAAAGACTGACAAGGATCTACTGACCGAATGCCAGCTATGGACTCGGCAGGCTGCGCCTTGAAAACTGGCATAGTCTCATTCGCCCAAGTTGCGGGGCAGTGAGACATTACGCAGGATGGCCCACAATGTCTTGGTGAACTGGCTGAAGATGTATGGCGTTCCGTGTTGAAGAAGTCTATATCAGGATTTTCACAGATTAAAGCATTATACTCCAATGCTTTCACAAAGACCTATGTTAAGCTTTGTGGCCGAGGGCTCGGCAACAAAAGCTTGATGATTGATTTTGCCCTAGAATAAGCTTTGATGTATGGCGTTCGTGAGTTATCCCAAAGTCCAGTTAGTATTTCGCGCTGTAGGTATCAAAGTCTGACAGCAAAGATATAATTCTATATTTCGGCTTGAAGAACGGTACTTTATATTAGCTTTACATACAAGGTTTGTTCATATCTACATGTCGAGTTGGTGGACAAGCTCGCCGCTTTTAAACCCTGCAGGTTGTTAAGAGAATGGTTCTCTTTTCTATTAGAGGGCTGAGTGAAAGTGATATGTCGTATTGGTCCACCTTTACGTGTAGTATGTACGGTGGCAAAGCCCCTATAACTAGGTAGTGGTCGGTATACTATACTCGATATTCTCGACTAGCTGAACTGACCTTGTCCCTCCGACATGTGTTGTACCAACACTCTACAGTAAACTAGTTACATGATGGAAAATAAACCAGAAGGTAAGAACCTTGCATCTGTACTTCCGCGAGTCTAATGCTCCGAAACTAGAGCCTCCTGCCATCTGGCCCTCTGACCCGGATATAATAGCCAAGACAGAGGCATACCGACAAAGGATAGAGGTTTATCTTAAAGGCCGTCATATGCACCCCTGGGACCAAGAAATACCACCGGTATGTTCCAGAATCCATGTATTGGATCTGAACGATGGCAACGTCAACGACAGGGCTGTTCAGCCTCACAACCCGCAAACCACATGGCACGAGTTGGGAAAGATTGTTGAAAAATCAGTTTCGAGTCCAAATAGCCGCCACATGATCTTGCTAGAGGGCATGGACCCTAGAATGGTTGATGTTATTGGGGTACAACTCAATATCCCTCCAGAGTTCTGGCTGGCACATTTTTCAAACCATCTCCAAGTCTTCGATAAGTCAATGGCACGTAAGGAGAGCCAAATATACTGGAGGATTGACTTGCCACAAAGATTTCGGTTTGAAGATGACAAGGAGGACATACCTGATGACGACTATGAGATTTTCTTTGGTAATTGTTGCCGTGGCTGGGAAAGCCTAAGTGACCCAGTCTTCAATGAGAAGACATTTGGATTAGGGTCTTTCTGGGGCACCAGGATAGCGACAGGGTCTTGGATATGTAAGTACAGCATGATGTTCGGCTGTCACTAGAAACTAACGCAATTCCCTAAACCAGTTCTATTCTTGATGGACCCCTCTGATGGGTTTATATACACGACAAATAGAGCTAGAAGATCCATAAGCCCGACATTCAAGCTCCTACCACCAGAGGAAATTGCCGATAGTCATTTTCTTTATGTTGCACTCGACCCATCAAAGAACAGCGCGAAGAGATTCCATCCACTGATAACCCCGATTTGGGATATTCTTGTGGAAGCCCACAAAGAGTCAGGGCCAGTACATTCAAATGACCTCACGTCTTGTACCTCTACACTTGAAGGTGCGATCTGCACTATATGGGAAGCTCAGGCCTTGCAAGAGTATGAAACAAACGTTATCTGGATGGCAAACAACGACTATATCGACTCCCTCAACAAAATAGATCCTGATCAGCCAGATGAGATACTTCAAATAAGTGAGAGCATATCGCGTCAACACAGGAACATGACACTGAGGCGGTATTATTTTCAGAGCCGCATAGGGATGATCCAATCAATCATGATGGCTTTTGGACACGATGATCCGGAAAGCACCATGTCCGGCTGTGGGATTGAGGTATCGGAAGTCTCAAAGCGTTGGAGGGTGATTTACGATCATTATAGATGGCGGGATAGAACATTGGCTTCAAACATGACCATGTACTCTCAGCACACGGCAATGGCGGAAGCATTTATGTCTAAGCTGCAAGCCTCAGCGGCTATTGCCCAAACCAAGGCAGCTCATAAGCAAGCCGAGTCTGCCAATCGCCTGGCTCGTAGCGCTGGGCAGCTAGCAAAGATCGCAACAGTTGCAGTGCCTTGCACCGTGTCTGCTTCTATTCTGTCAATGAATGGAGAGTTTGCGGCTGGGGAGCGTCTTTTCTTTGTCTATTGGTGTGTTGCTATACCAATGACCATTGTTCTATTATGTAGGATTATCTATAGAGATATTCTGGCAGTAATAAGAAGGGCAAGTCATAAGATAGCTTCTGATGGAGTAGAAGCCGAGTAAGGCTGATAATCCAATCTCAATAGAGAGAAATAGAGTTGGTTTTAAAGCAATCTGCCATTGTACATAATGGTCGTACTTCCGTGAGGGTGTACGCATTAAGAAAAGTAAGGTGTATAAAGGCAAGTCACACAGGATAACCGTTCAGTGGAGGTATTGAGATCAATCTATATTTTTAACGCTAGGAAATATACATAACGTGGCACATGCAGGTACTGAACTCAAAATTGAAGTCAATCTTGGACGCAATGGGGGAAAGCTCTGCATCAAACACGGACCAGGATGAGTGAAGGCGGTTTCTCAAAAGTCTCCCAATGCTTCTGACTCCAGCTCATGAGGATCATGAGCTTCAGGAGATTATAGAGAGAGCCATCCAGTTCATACACAGTAGAGACGACCGAAATACTGGATTATAGAGAAATGAGGCCGAAAAGTAGCTTCGAGACATTATCTCAATAATGACCTTGAGGAGATAGCCTATCCAAAATTCCAGCTTCTTGAACAAGTTGATAAAAAGGCCCCTTCTTTTGCATCAGTTTTTCAGGTGTATCAAATTCAACAACTGCACCATTTTCGAGAACCACAATACGATCAGAATCGATGACTGTATTGATGCGATGTGCGATTGTGACCACAGTTCGATTGCTGAAGATAGTCTCCCGCAGGGTCTTCTGGAGGAGTAGATCTGTTTCCGTATCCACGGCGGCCTGAATACCGAGTTAGCTCTGTAATCCCTCATCGCTTCTGGCAAGTTGATGGTAGAGGCGTCAGGCTAATCGCGCTTTGCGTCTAACAAGTGGTTCTTACAGTGGCTTCGTCTAGCACGAGAATACTCGAGGGTCTGAGTATGGCGCGGGCTAAAGATACAAGTTGTTTCTGACCCTGGCTAAGGTTGGACCCTGTAGTGTGTCAGTCCCGTCATTCTCTATCTCGTCATGGTATCATCACCGTACCTCCTTCGTAGATCTTGGCATCCAAACCACCAGTCATGCTGGCTACATGGCTTTTAAGTCTCGCGAGCTCTTTTCAATACGGTTAGCGGGCAAGTCCAAAGATGAGAAAGGCAAGAGGCATACCAAGAGCTGTCCATAGTTCTGTATCATCGTAATCCTCTGCGGGATCCAGGTTCTCACGAATGGTTCCTTCAAACAAAGCTGGATCTTGAGGGATGATTGTAAGTCGTCGTCGTAGATCCAAGACGCCGATAGACGAAATGTTAACACCGTCAATGTAGATACCTCCACTCACTGGCTCAATGATCCTGAAAAGAGCCAAGGACAGAGAGCTTTTGCCGGCACCGGTGCGGCCTACTACACCAATCTTCGCACCGGGCTTGAAATCGAGATTGACGTTCTTCAGAACCAAGCCCAGCTCAGGTCGATAGCGTGTGCTATAGTCTACTAATCTTACAGAACCTGAAGAGGGCCAGCTGATACCAGGGCGATGATTTGGAATGATATCTGGTGCCTCACTAGGGAGATGAGTATACTCTAACACACGCTCAGCCGAGACGATGTTTGTCTCAACTTCCCCCGTGGCCCGAACCAGCGAACTAAAAGACTGCGTGATTTGACTATGGCTGTGTTAGTCTTTGAAATTGGAGCCGCTTGAACATGTTTGTTATAAAACTGACAGTGCATAAGATATCATCAAACCAACCATGCCTGGTGACAAACTCTTATCCAAAATTAGGCGGACAAGAGTAAGCCCAGCGGTACAGAGAATGATGATCGACCCAATGAATTCCAATCTTACTCCCAACCACCGGTTCGCGGTGATAGACGGGACGTAAGCTTTCATGTTCGCGTCCAACCGTCTCTCGCTCTCAAGGGAGAATCGTTCCTGTTGGGAAAAAGCGCGGATTGTGGTGAGACCACCAAGAGACTCTTGGAAGTGAGCGAAGACAGGACTTCGACTCGCCCCATCTAAACGCTTTAACTCTCTCTTCGCACCCAGGTAGTATCGTTGCATGTAGCTATACAAGAAAGCAAGAGGTATCGCCAAGATGATGAATGCAGGTGTTCCAGACGAGATGACGGCGATACTGAAAAAAGCCTTAATGGTGTAAATGAACAACGTGTTAAACTGACGCGGAAGCGACTGGTCGATGCGGTAAATATCACTAGAAAAGGAATTCAGAACCGTGCCGCAAAGAAGGTGAGTAACCTTATGTGCTTACCTAGAGAATCGGTTCAGAATTTGACCAGTGGGAGTTGTTTCGAAGAAAGTCATCGGCGCTCTTAGAATGGCAATTATCATGCTTTCGTGTATCTTGCAAGAGGCCTATCAAATTGTCAACAACGTTTTTCAAGACAGTTTGGAGCGAGCGTTAAGCTAGTACTCACCTCGATCGAACACCATAGCCATAATATTGACGACTGTATAAGGACTAAACCAGCTGAGCCAAACCCCAAGGCGATGTAAATTCCCAGATACTTCTTGATATTCACATCAATATTTGGGTCATCATTCGCATCAGCCCATTGCTTTAGCCAAAGAT
Source organism: Fusarium transvaalense (assembly GCA_013623685.1). Taxonomy (NCBI): domain Eukaryota; kingdom Fungi; phylum Ascomycota; class Sordariomycetes; order Hypocreales; family Nectriaceae; genus Fusarium; species Fusarium transvaalense. The sequence goes on from JABFFG010000401.1 coordinate 18,738, forward strand.
TCCCGCCTAGAAATTGTTAGTGCATGGACAACCAGTAGACTACTTTACCGCCGGCTGATGGCTACCAGGGGCGACGTACCAATCTCAGCAGCCTGGGCCCCTACAAGAGTGATTGCGTACAGTGCTACTGCAAAAAGACTGCTTGCCTTGGCGTATTCACCATAGACCCCCCATTTGACACTACCCTGTTGAGTGAGTTCCTTGTGCTGTTTAGGCTTGCTAAGAGCTGCCTCAACATCCAAAGCCTTCCTGACCGCATCCATGCTACCGGACATACTCACACTTCCCTTGAGGACTGGATTCTCTGTACCAGGGTTCCCCACAGCCTTCAATGTCGACGTTTGTTCAGATCCCTGGTTCAGTTGAGTGATGCCATCTACTACAGAGGCAGAACTGCTTTGGCTTGGACTGTGCGATTCACCGACAAGGCTAACGAAGTCTCCCCCTTTGGCTTTTAGTTCATCGTACGTTCCTTGCTCTGAAATCCTCCCATCCCGAATGAGAACAATGTTCGCTGCCTCAGCCAACACTGGTGTTGAATTTGTTGCCAGAACTCTCGTCTTGTCCTTTAGAAGACCTCGTCGGCCAAACACCCCATCAATCAAGTGTCTTCCGACGTGCTGATCAACGGCTGATAAACAGTCATCTAATAGATAGATATCTGCCCGGGCATAGACAGCCCTAGCCAAAGTCAACCGTGCCTTTTGCCCTCCACTTAAAGTTATTCCTTTATCTCCAACTTGAGTCTGGTCTCCATGCGGTAGTTGGACTAGGTCATCTACCAAAGCACAAGCTTTTACTGTCTCCACGTAGAAGTCAGGGTCCCATTGGCTGCCAAAGGTGATGTTATCTCTGACGGTCGCGTTCAACACCCAGGGCTGCTGTGCTACATAGGCAACAGAGCCTCGTAGGGTAACAGTACCAGTGGTCTTGTGTTGATCTCCGAGTAGGGCATGAAGAACAGAAGACTTCCCAGCTCCGACGCGGCCGACAAGACAACATAACTGTCCTTTCTTTACTGAAAGGTTTATCCCTTCCAATGCCGTTCCGCTGTCGTGGGCACCCCATTTGAAGGTCGCATCTCGAATACTGATTGATTCTTCACCCAACGCTGTGACAGACTCTTCGCGAATAATTGCGTCAGGCTGGAGCTCATCCGCTGTGAGGAATGCCAATAGGCGGCTCACAGCAACGCTAGCTTCAGTAACAGAAGAGATCGCGGCTGGCAGAATTGTCAACGGTGAAGTCAATAGTTGGAACAGGGCGATAGCAGGAAAGATGATTTCAGCCGTCAGTGGTTTTTTCTGCACCAGAACGTGCACTGCAAAAGCAGAACAAGCAACTAAGAAGGGTGTCACCGATCCAGTGAAGCTTGAAGCTGCCTGAAGTGCGCCTGTCTTTCGTAGAGTCACAAGCTCCTCATCGTTGCGGACATGGCGGATGCGGTCTGCAAACGCAGAGTCCCATGCGAAGAGCTTGATGGACTTCATGTTGGTAATTACCTCGGCGGTTAGCTTCGACCTTGCATCCTTGTTCTTCATCTGTTGCTTCTGGAGCAACTTTGTGGACTTGGCAATACTTCCGTTAATAGGAATCATCACAATCATCAATCCCACGCCGGCGAACATGCTGTACCCCAAGAGACTGTAGAGAGATACCGTACAAAGAACGATCTGCAGTGGTGCTGACCATAAATGCTGGCTGAACTGCGTGACATCCTGTAAGCGCTGACTGTCCACTGCCATAAGGTTAACAATATCGCCTGTCGATTTCGCACCACGGGCCTCATTCGATAGCTTAAGTGATTTCCTGTAGATGGCTGAGACGAGTGCAGACTTCAACTTGATGCCGGTCTGTGCCAGGCGCTGAAAGCATTGATGAAGACACAAACTCTGCGCTACCGAGACAGCGAACATACTCAAGGCGATGCCCACACCGAGGATAAAGGGTTGTGGGTGAGAACTTCGGTATGACTCCACAAAGGAAATGAAAAGCCTGAGGAGTTGCGGTTGCGCGATTGCAAGCACATCAGCAACACCTTTAAAGACGGGCCCTTGAGCATAAACTGCACCGAATCCACGGAATAATGCAGCCCATAGAGACGGCTTTTCCTTGTGTGCTTGTTGATTAAACCAGGCATCTTGAAATATGCTGGCTGCTGATCTTGCGGTATCCTCCTTGGCGAGATCCCACAGGTCGTCCTCGGTGATGTACTGCTTGTAGCCATGCCTCATCATCGGGTTCATCCAGCTGAAAGTGAGCGTCGAAAAGAGAGTTGCACGCTCGCTTGGACACTCATTCTCGCCACCTTCCAATGGCCGATAAGAGGTCTGGCGGGGAACCACCCAAGCGAACAGTGACTGGAAAGAAAGAAGTCCGATACTGACACAGACAAAGATGAAGTCTGGCAAATTATCCCGGTAAAGATGTCGTGTAATAGACGACTGAAGTTTCGCGCCAAAAGTAAGCAGAAGAAGCATCCAGTACAAAGCCAGAACTACTCTCGCGCTGCGCATTCGTCTCTGTTCCAAGCATTGGATAAAGCAAATGATCACTAGAGAGACGATGAGTGCTACATGACTCCATATGCGTAAATCATTCCAGCCATGAGGACGTCTCACTGTCCAAATGGCAACTTGTATGATTGAGGCGGATATTATGGCAATGCTTGTGGCCTATGTATTGGTTAGTGTAAGAGAAAAGGCAAGTTAAATACGTTGATCAATATCCATGCGGGATATGCTTACCAAAGTTGCCCAAAACTTCCAGTCGTTATGGCTAGGCTCGTTCGAAGTTCTCCTGGTCAACCGCCATATTGTAGGCCCTGCAATGACAAGACCAAAGACAGAAACTGAAAGGATTAAAGAATTTAAGAAACAAGGCGTGAGGCTATTCCTGCTATGGTTCAGTGGCCCCCATCCTTCAGAATCGCAACAGATGCGATTGCAGGATACTGGCGCGATGACGACTTGCGGAAGAGGTATCATGTCGGCATTTGAGTGATGACGGCGAATCTGAAATCGACTGAAATATGCCGCGCATACAAAGAGCGATGACGCGACATTGTTGAGTTTAGGTCGTGGCAGTTGACGAATCAAATCCCTGGAATGACAAGGGCATCAGAAAGCTAATACAGTTGCTAGCATCAGTGAAGTAACCTATTTGTGGGGGCAATTAGTTTGGTAACGATGAGACACTCTTCACAAAGTCTATATGTCCTCTTATAAATAGCTTGGTGAGACATTGAGTGACAACAGGGTAGTCAACTTGTGAACAAACCATGGTATGAATAATAATATGCTAGTCCCAAGGCTACACTATCCATCTAATGCATAGCCATATCATCAACCTTCTTCTGTCCAATCGCATTAGAACCCACTGGTGCATCAGGCCCATCAAAGATCTCTGCTACCTCCTCAAGTGAATGACCCTTGGTCTCAGGGAAGAAGAAGTAGATCAGTATGAAATGGATCCCAATAGCAACACACCAGACAATGTAGTACTTCCACGAAATAGCCTCCATCGCTACAGGATTCGCAAAAGCATTATACACACCGGCCAAGTTACCAGTGAGCTGGTATAACATGGATGCCTTTGCACGAAGCGAGTAGGGCGTGGCTTCCATGATGTATGTCGCACCGATGGGACTAATGGCGTGATAGAAGAACGAAAAGACAAAGATCATGGCTAGAACTGCACCGGCGAAACCGATATGTTCAAAGTTCTCTTGCTGGTTGCGCGCGGAGCAGATCGTCCAGATGATGTACGAGGCGCCCATACCTGACATACCAAGAAGGAAAAGCGAGCGACGACCAAATCTATCGACGAGAGTGGCAAAGACAACAGCAGAAGCAAATCCCCACATTTGAAGACCACCGTTAAGAAGAAGCTGGGTCTTGTGGTCGGTGATATTGATCGAGTTAAGTACTTTGGCGAGGTAGTATGAGGTGAGGGCGTTTCCAGACCATTGTAGCATGGCGGGAATGTACAAGGCGAGGAAGAATCGGTGCCAGTTTCCACGAGAGGAAACCCACTCGGCCCATCGTGACTTTTGCTGGATCTTCTCAATCTCGAGAGTCGCAGTGATCTCAGCCATCTCGAAGCGAGCCAGTCTAGAATTGGGATCTCCATAACCGTGCCACTTTACCAAAATGTCCTGCGCTTCCTTATATCGACCCTTGTAGATCAGCCATCGAGGTGATTCAGGCGCAAACATTACTAGCGAGGCCTGGATAACGGAGAAACTAGCCTGCAAAAGACTAGGAAGACGCCACGCCCAGGAGCTCGACATCTGGAAGCTACCGTATGTGACCCAAGCAGCGATGATAGCACCAAGTGGCCAAGATACCATCATGAAAGACACGACTTTTCCTCGATGCGTGGGATATGTAACTTCGGATAGCAAAGGTGGTGCTGCGGTGGAAACGATTCCTAGTCCGAAGCCAATGATGAAGCGTGACGCGACAAACATGCCGTAGTTGTAGGAGCAAGTTTGTACGATGGCTCCGATGATGATGGTGAGTGACCCCATTAGAATTGGAATGCGTCGACCGAGCCAGTCGCAAAGTTGAGAGGATATGAGAATCGAGATGAGGACGCCACCGTTGGGACCAAAGGTCATAGCTCCAAGACGAGTTCCTTTCGGCTCACCGAAATATTCCTGCCATTGTGGAAGAGACTGTGCACCATTGAGCATGCCTATTTCGTCAGTAACCTCAATTTTTCTCAATCTGCAATTGTGTTGGTATTCTTACTTGCGTCAAAGCCAGTGGCAGTCTGAGTCAACAGACCACTCAGAAGTAGCAAATTGAGCTTCCATAGTGTCCAATCCGCGTACCATGGTGGACGGTCATTAGGAATGACATCATTCAGGACAAGACCCTGGAATTCATTGGAGTCGGCGTCTTGAATGTGAGCTTCTTCAATGCCCTGCTTGGATGTCATGGTGAACTTCAAACAGCAGAGATAGATATCTTCAACTGTGTACAGAACACGACAAGTGATCTTCTCCACAGTCTTTATAACTCCTCAGCATGTGGGGATTTCGGTTCAGTCAACCGAAGCGCTCGTACCAGAATATCAGGAGACAATCTGCCGCAACAGCCAAGATTTAGCCCCCGAATTACCCTCTTCAGTTCGCTAAAGATACTTGCCCCGATGCCCGCTGCATGAAGCCCCGCTCTTACCCCAGATCTACCCCGGATTTGAACATTTTCAAGCACAACTTTCTATGTTGACTATGCTTGGGTCGGTTAGACTCTTTATCCCCGCACGAGCATGCGGCGTCTCGGGGGAATCGGAGCCGATGAGAGGTGTATCTTGTGATGGACACTGGCCGGGGTAATGGTCGGATGTCTTTCATCCGGTGCTGTTGGTTATGAACTTGTCAAAGTTATCAGATCAGGGAAACATACTGCAGAAGTTCTAATTGAAAAGGCTGTCAATTTGTCCAGAGCATAGGGCAAAACGCATAATTATAGACACTGTCATCTCATACTTGGGCAATTGATCATTCCACGATAGAGATTCAAGGCAGCCTCTCAGTATAGGCATTGCAATCAAGCATAATAGAATCGCCAACGCTCATGGCTCATTTAGATGAGAGGTTATTGTGACAAGAGGGTTAACTGGTCTCGCCAAAGTGTGTATTTATTGCGCTACATTGATCTCAAGCCTAAGCTAGATTAAAGCTATAGCAAGAGATCCGCTCGCTTGGCATCAACGAAAAGTAAATACGGAAATACTGTCTAAGCCTTGTTAAGTCGTCGGGCCTCAACCTGGATCGCCTCAGGCAACCACTCCTCCAAGCTAGGACTCTCAGGCTTCCAACCCAAATACTTTCTCGCCCTCTTTGCATCACCACGGCTGTTCAATCCCCAGGAAAGGGCCTGGAATCCCAACTTCTCCTGCGCTTCGTCGACATCCAGGACTTTGGTTTCATCACTCTCAATAAGGCCCTGCTTCTTGGCCTCCTTGGCAAGAAGAGTGGAAATTTCACTCCACTTGTGTGTACCGTTCTCGGCAAAGAAATAACCCTTTGGTCCCCAGATCTCTTCCTCGTTTTGAGTCTCAGAAGAGGCAGCGCGCTGGGAAAGTAGGACGATCAGGGTAGAGAGGTCGTGGACGTGAACATTATCCCATTCTGTCTTTCCAGCACCGATTATGGGTCCAAAGCCCTTCTCCAATGTGGTCTCGGCCAAGCCTGGGATTTGACGACTTCGCTGGTTGGAAGGTCCTCGGCCTGTTCCGTAGATTGTGGGAGGGCACACAATAGCAACCTTTACAGCCTCAGGGTTCTTGGCCGCCTCTTCCAGAACGATCTTGTCGACATCACGGTGGAAGGCCGTGTCAGGTAGAGACGTGACTTTGTCGACGCCTTCCAAGTCATCGTAAGATTGCTCGGGAAGGGGTGCTTCACCATAGCGCTTGTTGTCTTGGTCATACCAGCAGAGAATGCCTGTACCGCTGATATGGATCCAGTAGCCGGGATTAGATGCCGAGTGAGTAGACTGTAAGCCGGCGCCAATAGCGCGAGCGGCTCCCGCATGATCAGAGCTGTCAGCAGTATCTATTCGACCAGTCAGCGCTTTGAAGTCGGAGTTCGCGAATAAATAGACCTACGAATGACTATATCGGCCTCTGAAGCTGCCTTCTTGATAACCTCAGAGTCATCCAATGATCCGATGGCCAGCTTAACCTCAGGATATTGCTTCTGAACTTCCTTTCCCTTCTCTTCGCTTCTGACGAGGATCGTATACTTCCAGCCCGGTTGAGCTTTGGTCAGCGCATAGAACGCATCACCGCCGATGAAACCGGTGGTACCAGTACTGTATGGCGTTAGAATTAATTCTAGACTCGATTCCTTAGGAAACTCACATAAAAACGTTCTTTGATGCCATATTGATTAAAATTAACAGATATCCTCGATATTGGACTGTTGAATGGTTTGTGATCAGAATTCTTTAAGCCTTTATAAACTCGTTGTTGTAGAAACTACCAGCCTATTCTGCTGAAATATCAAAGACGTCAAAGGCATCACAATGACGTCGTGTCCTCTAAAACAAAACTCCACTCGTAACGTTAAAGCTTATCAATTCAGATAAGGTCCTCTCCCAGAATATGTGTCGATGCTAACAATTTCGTTGTGGGGTTCCAAGGTTGATGTGGATAAGGCTTTATCCAGCTGGCTTGAAACATTCGACATATCGTGCAGAAATGACGACTATGGGCTTCCGGATGGAGATTTCGCAAACGCCTCCTCCCAAAGTTTCCTAACTTCAGTTCTGAATGCAATATCAGACCAAAGGAAGTCTCTGAGTATTTCGTATGTTTGCGTCCATGACTTCAATGCGCCATATTTCTCGGACATCACTGAATGCAGGAGTGCAATGTAGCCTAAGCGTACAGGCCCTGTTGGAGAGAACGCCCCTCCCATGTAGACAAGCCACAACAATAGGTCTTCATGTTCGTTCCAAACGGGGTCAAGATATGCATGTTGAAGCTCAAAGAACAACTGCGTCGAGATATTGGTCTACCATGTCAGCAAATACGTACCACGATAATTGACCAAAACTCACAGGAATCACCAATGCGCACCATACCGTACAACACAGCATGACTGAGCATAGGTACGCCCCAAGATAGCAACACCTCGAAATTGCTGTTAGCTTCGGAAGAGCCTCCAACCGCGATTGTATAGACGCTATATGGTCATTGATAAATACCGCCGACACCACACAATCAGCGGGTCGATAGTCGTCACGGATACGTTCGAGAGCGTAAATATCTTCCAGTACTTCGATGAAATCGTCACTGAAGAGATGAGAACGCATTAGCAGGCCTGGTGGGAGCCGCAAAAGATCCTGAGCAACGGAGTCTCTCTTCCACTCCAGCTCAGTGAAGCTTGTATGGTCTACAATGCGCTTTGAACCAACCAGGATGGAAGAATGCAAGTCCTGCCTTGAGGAGGGTCAGATTAATGTTGACGGTCTATGGTTAATTTCATACCAGAATATTGCGCGTTTGATTCCTTCGGTCAGATGTGTGCCTGACTTCTGGCAGGCTGTAAGTAGAAGCTGTACAGCTCCCATATGCAGTTGGACTTGAGATGTCGTTCCAAGGCGAGCCTTACATCTCTACATTAGTCATGAGCCGCATTTGAGCTTTAGATCTGGGTCATATACCTCAACTCCAACAAGAAGTAGTATGGCGCCAATTGTCGACTCTGTGATAGCCTTGTTTGATAAGGTCATCGTTTCGCGGATGTGGTGAATGGCCTGGCCTCGATAAACGAGACATTCTTTGTTAATGACGCCTCCACTAGCTGCAAAGGCTAATGAAAGCATCACCGCATTGGACAAGGCCGGATCGACAAGGCCAGCTCGAAAAACTGAGCGAAAGTTCTGAAAGTCGAGATCTTCAGAAACGCTAAAGACTGGCTCTGGGGCTTGTCGGGCTTGGTCTGTCGTATAAGCTGTCAGCTTGTGCTAGATCCTGCTTGGAATGAGAAACTGACAGTTGTTGAGTAGCCTTTGTAATCTTGATCCTTTGACCGGAAGACTATCGAAAGGGTCAAATGCACTTGTAGCCAGCGTAGTTGGGGATGGAGCTAGAGATCTATCACGTTTGCCCTTGCGTATGGATCTTGTTGGGTCCTTCTCATCTTCAACAGTGCGGATACAAAAGTTTTGCATGGATGCTTGTTGAAGTTTTCGTTTACTCTGCAACGCCTGTTTGACCGCATGTGAACGGGCCAGACGTCTTGTGGCCTTGTCATTCTCCTCGCTGGGGTCTTGGAAAGTGATGAACTTGAATTGCGACACTGAAAAAGTCAGGAGTCGGGTAGAAACAAGTGTCCTTTTCAGTGCTAGACTCACTTTTACTCAATTCAGATGGTTTATACAGCCACAGGACTATTAGAAATCGATTTTAGGAAACTTGATTGGAGGTACCCAACAGTGAACAACTGGTAAGATGGTCCTGGCTCATAATCTCACCATCAATTCTGCTGAGAAATCATGACTTCGGCTTTTCCCGCTACTCCGACTGACTCAATATCAGCTAATCCCAGTTTGGAAAAACCTCGTTTCCCGATCAGGAAGTATCTCATTGCTTGTAGTAGAAAGATGAATTTCGCGATAGTCTCATCTCCCCACAAATACAAGCGCAAAGAATTGAAATGTTACGAAAGACCATGAGCATATGCTTTACCGCATTTCTAATCAGTTCCGATGTAGCAAGATCATGTCGAAGTTTGTCATCGAGGTTTGAGTATAAAAGAGTGAATATGGGACATTATGGGAATCTCATCATAACCACTCAGTCACAGAAACAGTCAACTACCATCACTATCATCGTCACCCAAACAAGATAATCTTTGACTTCTACCTCTAGCCTTTAACCACAACACAATGTCAGATTCACGTCTTTTCCAGCCTATGAAAATTGGCAACATCCAAGTCCAACATCGCATCGGCATGGCGCCCATGACTCGACTTCGAGCAAGCGTGGACCGTGTCCCCAACGCCCTTATGAAGGAGTACTACAGTCAACGTGCTTCCGTACCCGGAACCCTCATCATCACCGAGGGCACTCTTGTCTCGCCTGCTGCAGGTGGTGGTTTTGCTAGAACACCTGGAATCTGGAACCAGGAACAAGTCACTGCCTGGAAGGCCATCACCGACGAGGTACACAGCAAAGGCAGTTATGTCTTTGTCCAACTTTTTGCCATGGGTCGAACTGCCACTGTCGAGGTTGCTAAAGAGGAGGGAATCGATATCATCGCACCAAGTGCGCTCTCATTTGAGGGGAGTAACGCTCAACCTAGAGCCATGACTCTGACGGAGATCCACGAGATGATCGACGCCTTTGTGGTGGCTTCAAAGAACGCAATTGCAGCTGGCTACGATGGAGTGGAGATTCATGGGGCAAATGGATATCTTCTTGATCAATTCCTCCAGGATACCAGCAATCGTCGTAATGATCAGTTTGGCGGGAGCATAGAGAATAGGTCTCGCTTCGTAAGCGAGATTATGAGGCGCGTTGTTGAAGCCATTGGTCCTGAACGCGTCGGTCTTCGACTCAGTCCATGGAGCACCTTTCAAGGGATGCGCATGAAGGACCCCATTCCTCAATTCACAGACATCATCAACAAAGCGAAGGATCTGAACCTAGCCTATCTTCACATGGTCGAGTCACGAATTTCCGGTAGCGTGGACGACATTAACAATAAGCAGGAAAGACTTGACTTTGCTTACGATCTCTGGAAGGGCCCTTTCTTGATTGCGGGCGGGTACAAGCTCCACGGTGCAAAGGAGTTGGTCGATCGTGAACATCCAGAGAAGGAAATCATGGTCATGTTCGGAAGGGACTTTTTGGCAAACCCTGATTTGGTATTGAAGCTGAAGAACGGGTTGGATGTGAATCGGGGTGAGAGGAACACGTACTACACGAGCGACTCTGCTGGTTATACAGATTATCCTTTTACTGCCGATGTAACTGTTGCTGCTTAAGTAGTTTCAATATGCCTTCGTTTTATCTCTTATGATAATGTCATTAGACAATGCATTTGATGAGGAAGGTGACATTGGTAGTCTATATCACTCAATTCTATCGAATTTATTTATTGTTTATTATGAATGTTGTATTTTTTCCGACGCGTTGTCTCAATGTGCCGAATGAGATAGTAGTGGCGCGTCTTGCTGAAGTGCAATGACGTAGTCCATTAGACGGAGTGTTTTTAACCCGAGGCTAATGCGAGCTTATCGGCTGCGTCATTACGATGTTTCACTTGCGTCGTTGGTCAAGCAATGGGACCTCGCTCAAAGGATATGAGGTAATCTTTCTCAGATGCGAAGATGAATTAATTTTGCAATATAATGGGAGAAAAGCTTAGTGGACTGTCGCAATAGTGCACGGGTTACTTGATGGTTACTTGATCTGAACTGATTAATTCGTGAAGTCATAACTAAAGAGACAATCGCTGGTTCTCAATCGTATGCTTCTTGATCCCTAACCCATGTTCCATCTTGCAATCCTCCCATACTGTCGCGCCCCCATACTAGACCACTCATGTTACTCTTCTCGCGTCGATTGAGCGAGGTTTTTAGGGGACAGGGTCATAACCTGCGTTTCTCATATGGGCCTGGCGGTTGGAGAACAGATAGTAGACAATCATTCCGACAATGGGGAACAGGAAGACGACGAGACACCAGAGGATCTTGTGGGAAACGGGACGGTTTGACTGGAGGACCTCAACTGTGACACACTGGTTAGCGAATAATTGACTGTACAAGGGGATGAGTACGTACTCCAGACAAGGATATCGAGCACCAAAACAATGAATCCAACAATTCCACCACCAGTACCGTAGTGCCAGGGCTTAGCAGAGGTAGCGCTGATCTCATCAGCGATGGGAGCAGCAAAGGCAAGCGTCGCAAGCCAGAGCTGAAGGAAGGAGATGATGGCGTTGTTGAACATCTTGACGGATGAGTTGTGTTGGTGTTTTGGTGGAAGAGTAGGAGCTTGACAGAAGAAGGAGGGGAAGAAGAGAAAAGAAGAACCAGCCTTTTTGTGAGACGCACACGACACAAGAAACAAGCTTACGACAGAGTTAGGCACATGATACGGCAAATTGACGTCATTGATTAGTTCTGATACTGTCACTGTCCGCTTTTAGCAAAAGAGGCTGGTCCACTGAATAAGCATACCCTAGACCGTTATCAGAAAGCTTGTTTCTCTCTAGATGTCAACTTGATTTGTAGGAGTAGAGGTATATTTAATAGTTATTTCATGTATTTATAATACGTACAAGTCTTCTCTTATCTCTCTCGACAGTAAAAGACATAATGAAGTTCATCTATCACTGGTGTTTAAATATGTAACATCGTGATCAACAGCAGAGTGAGGTATGTCTTTGCAGTGTAGGGACCCATTTGAAGATAACATCTGAACAAGGCTGTAAACTATTATATATATCAAAAAAGAAAGAAGTATTCTCTGGTTACTGTCCATTAACAATGCTGTAGACTTCTCTCGGCGAGACAATTAACTCATTATTATTGCATTACTCCAGCATCTCAAGTCAGAGCAACTGTCATTGTACAAACCATTCAACCGTTGGAGTGGGGGCGGACAAGGATCTGGCGGCCGGATTAAAGTGCTCTCCGGCACTAGCCCTAAGACTCACTAACTCTATTCGGCCAGGGGGGAATTCTGGCTTCAACTGCTATCCATATACAAACGAGGCTATAGTTTAGACAAAGCAGCGGTTTGTAGTTTTATTCATAAAGAGGCAGCAGATCATGTGAACGGGCTCTATTTCATCAATACTTCTTTCTCATGCTTCCAGAAGCTATGTCCTTTTGCCACGCAACTGTCACTAGATTTCTTTCTCTCCGTAACAGGGTTCATTAGCCTAGTGGCTGGGTCCCCTGGAAAGCGCTGTAAACTATTGGATTGAGCTGAAGTGATTTAACCATTTTGAGTTAGAATCTGCCGATTTCTAGCGGTTAACATCTGAAACTATCGATTCTCGTGAAGGACTATTTGATGTCAGGACTGTGATATTTAAATGAGTTTTCATTATTTGATGTTATTTAGAGACAGTCTCATCTTCTTCGACGCCGATTCTGTTCTTTTCTCTTTCCACGAACTCACACTCACTTATTCTCCTTCCAACGCTAGCATCACTCTCGTTCATCTTCAGTATGCGTTGGACCTCTTTCGTTCCTGTTCTGGGCGCCGCACTGCTCCCTGCAGCCAGTGCTAAACCACTATGTCGTCCTGATAGGTCAACAACGGCCACTCCATCGTCAATCGCTGCAGTTTCTACAACTATTGAAACCCTGAGCACTGACTCTGTGACCACTGGGACAACTATCGACGCTTCCACCGCTGTCGAGGTTACCAGTAGTCTGGAAACCACCATCACCGAGTCCCAAACCGCTACCGCCACGGTTGATCAGACCACTGCCGAGACAATTTCCTCCACTGCTAGCCCAGCTGAGCCTGTGATTACTGAGTTTATCACAAACGGCAGTTTTGAGGATCGAGAGGATACCGTTTGGAGCGCGGATGAATCGGCCAGGATTATGACTGACAACGACCGAGTCTATATGGGCAATAAATATGTGTAAGTCTCTAAGAATGCTCGGTTTGTAGTAAATTCTCTGACAAGAAGTAGCGAATTCAACATCCAGGGTACGGAGGTCTCCGAAGGCAACCAGATCATGCAGACCATCACCGGCCTGAACACCGAGCGACTCTACCGACTTTCCACATTTATCACCGTATTCAACAACCCGGAACCTATCAAGGACGACACTACAATTTGCGTCATTCAAGCCCTTCAGGGATCATCAACTCTCTCCCAGTGGCGTCTGAATTTTGATAGCCTCGGTACCTACCAGTACAACAAAGTCGACTTTACACTTTCTAGCCAGAGCATTTCCGTCACGTTAAGGCTTCGGTGTAGTCCGGGCAAGCAGGTCACTTTGTCTGCTGGATTGGATGAGGTTTCCATGGTTGATATTGGTCCCGAACTCGTGGGATGAACTCAATCGCCGCAAATGATTTAAATTTGGATACATAGGAAATATATAAAACGACTGTAGAAAGTAATCCTCCTCAAACCAGCACACACAGAAAACATCACCCTTCCATCGACGCGCCCCTAAATCTCGCCTCGCCTCTATCATCGAATATCGTTCTGATAAGGCCACTGTCCTCCTGGCAAGCGAAGCTTTCGGCAGTTCTTGGCAAGCATGTGGGCGACACAGAACTTCATGTATTTGCCGTAGTAAGATCTGGCCTTGTCACAAACGCCGTCCGCTGGAGACTCAGTCAAATAGTCCTTGTACAGGTCAAAGCTGTCAAGAGAATTGAGATCGCACACTGCATGTTTGGTTAGTAAATGATAGAACAAATGGGGCGAAAGCGTTTGTATGGTCTTACCGGGAATGTTGAAGTAGGTCATGTAGGCTTGACGATCTTTGTCGGGTTCGTTAGCACCTGCTGCGAAGAGCTCTCCGAGGTTGTCGAGGCCACGAGGAATGAAGCGTTGGGCTCTCTTCTGCGTCCTCTCGGCAGCGTTGATGACAATAGAATGCGTGAGGTCGTAATTGCCAAGGGACTTCTCATCAGATCCGACCTTGGGCCAAGTGGTTGCATCAATCTGTTCCTCCTTGGTGATCTGCTTTGCCTGTTTTCGCAGTGGTCAGTAACGCCGTCATTCTGGGTGTTGTGAAACTTACAATGAGGTAGTTCTGGCCGTTGACACATGCAACATGGTCATCCATCCCATACTTGTCACCGCCAAAACAAGGATTGAAGCCCCAATCTTTGGCCAGTGTATGATCCTTGGACCATTTGAAGATGGCGACCTCTCCAGCATTCCAAACTTCGCTGATCATGGCGGCTTGTACCATCGACTTGACATTTTCGGTCTTCCAGATTGCATCGGTGCCAGCTTGCGCAATATCTTGGTTTGCCCACACTCCAGACTCGAGCATGCGAGCTAGCTCAGAGCCGCGCTCTCGGTTGTTATTGGGAGGTGTCTCGACAAAGTAACGATCGTACTGGGCACTCATGACCCCCCTTGCCCAAGTGAGAATCTTGCCAAGTGCATGGCTCAAATCGGCAAAGGTGACAAACTCGGCATCTGGTTCAGGTGTGTCTGCTGCAAATGATGTAGCACCGGCGGCGATGGTAAAAACACCTCCAGCAAGGTTGGCCCCGTTGTTGATGATGCCTGGAGTTATGCTGCCTATCGTGGTGAACATACCTGCCACGATAGTAAGCCAGGCAGCGGGGTTAGCCATGGCATCCTCAGCCGAGACGGGCAAAAACGTGTTGGCGATAGAGGCAGCATCGCCCTTGGCGCTATTTACACTGTAATAGTTTCGTCAGTCATGGTGGATGAATGCAATTATAGATAGTATGTTCTTTCTCACCCTTTCTCCACAGCAGAATACCACTTTTGCTGAAATGAGGCAAAGTTACTCATGGCCCAAAGGGCGAAACCTCGCTCTTGGTGCTTCGAGCAGTCTACAGCTAACTCAGGGGGATTCTTCAAATCACAGGTATCATCAATGCTGTTAACATCGTTAGTATGTAGCACTAGTTCATCCTCGACTCATGACTTACTTCAGACAACTTGTGTGCCAGTTAAATGTCTGGTCACGGTGGTAAACGTCGTACTCAGCAATGATACGTGGAACACCCTTAGCCCCTTCATCATCAGGCCAACTGTTCTCAGCTGAGCTGTACAGATCAGTCCTCTGCCTCAACCAGGTTCCAACGCCGTGCTGGCGCCAGAGATTAGCTGTCCACTTGGCTCCGTTACCCTTGTTGCAGAACCAGTCATCCTCTGGGTCTGGGCTGAGCTCGGGAGGATTGAAGGTGGGTAGGTCGGTATCGGTCTTGTCGTCGTCTCCTCCTGCAGGACAGGTGTTGAAGGAGATATGGGCCTGTATCGTACGTTTAGCATGGGATTGAAAGTGATGAAGCCCTGATAACTTACATGTGCATTCGTGGCCTTTGCATAGACCATGTCGGCGCGGCCTTGGTTGTTCAAGCGAGGATAGTGGGTGTCTGGCCCTCGTACCGATCCGCGGAACAACCTCTGGGGTCGATCCCACTTGATGATGCTGCCGGAGTTTCCAGCTCGGTCTGCCTCAGAAACGACCTTGTCAAAGTACCAGACACGAGTGTCACCGGTGAACTTGTCCTTGTGAATCAAGTCGGCCTTTCCATCACCATTGATGTCGGCGAACTGAAAGTTGGCTCGGTCCAAGTCTTCCTTATACTTGATCTGTCCCGAGGGCTTAGCAACACCATCCTTACCCCGAAGCCAAGCCCAGGCCTGGCCGGAAGGCGCCATGCAGATGTAATCCGTCCTTCCGGAGCCCGTGAGATCGGCGAAGTGATGGGCGTTGTCAAAGGGAAGTCGTCCATGGCCTTGAGTACACCATTCTCTGCCAGGATCGGCAATAGTCTGTGCCTGCCAGTTATGCTTCCCGTTGGACCAGCGACTGAACCATACTTTGAGAGAACCGGTCTTGAGGTTGGTCACACCAATAATGTCGTCCTTACCATCACCGTCCCAGTCAGCGATGTGCAAGGCTCTTCGTGGCAGGTTTGTCTTGAGCATGGTCGGCGTTCCCCATGCGTTGGTTGCGTAAAAGTCATGCTTGGCCTTGGTGTTCTTGTTGACAAAGACGTTGACTTCACCATGCATCGAGATCCAGACGTAGTCGTCCACACCAGAACCAGTAGTGTCGCCCCAGAAGATGCCGTCACCTATAGAGATGTTAATATCATTCACTAGCGCCCTGTAGAAGCGACGTACCTTTCTGTGAAGTGCCTCCCTCTCCTTTATTCTCCCAGACCTGGTAAGTGATTCTACATGAAAGCCCTGGTTGGCAACCCGAACTCTCACGCTTCCAGTTCACATATGATGCCTTGCCGCCGAATAGACGACCCCATCTGATGAACTCTCGGTTCTCGCCGATACCGTAGGGACGTCCAGCATGAGTGACACCAGCTGATCTCCAAGACGGCCTCATACCCTTACCGTCACCCCGTTGGTTGATGAAACTGTCGAACCAGGTCAGTATCCGCTGAATGTGATGTCGGTAGCCTACTCACGTTGTAACTTCACCAGACTTGCTCATCCATGTCCAATCATATCGGCCGCTTTATCGCAATTAGTATTCCAAGATCAAATGGATGGTTAAAATAGAGTAAACTCACTCTCCGTTCAAGTCCACTATCAGTCATGTTAGCAATATTTAGAGAAAGAGAGAGTGTAGGGACTTACCAAGTTGTACACCTCGCATATCGCCCATATTCTGAGCCGTAAAAATGTGTGCTCCTTGACCCATGTCTTGCCAGTATGCAGCCTTGTCTCCAATACCTCCGTTTCGCCAGCAGCTGCATCCCGTTAGATCCATCGCCTTTGGTGGCAAAGTAAATGACTTACTGAATATTACCAGCGTTCGAGATGACACAGTAATCCAGGCGACCATCACCATCCATATCTCCAAGACGAACTCGGTCTCGGCCAAGACCCATCTCCTGCTTCTTGTACTACATAGAAATGTGAGCTTCAGATCCCTATGTCAGTTGGTGTCCAAGGGTACTTACAAGACCGACGTTCTGGAAGTTAGGCGGAGTTCCACCCTTGTTGATAGACACGTAGCTGGATATGATTAGCCTTGTTATTAAAGGCATATATGACACTGCCAACTTACAGCTCTCCATTGGCCTGGACACAGATGAAGTCATCCAAGCCATCTCCATTCACATCACCCCATCTGATATCTAAAAACCTTTGTCAATACACTGGAGAGCAGAGAGCTTTCAGGGACTTACGATCGTTGGAACAGCTCATCTTTGGATCAAGACCGAAGCCATCGTTGAACTCTCCGTTCCCGTTGTTGACATACATGGTCAGCTTGCGATCCGTCTTCTCCGAGGGCGCCAGAATCAAGTCGTCGCGCTCATCCCCCTTGGGTGAGCCCTTTGAGTTGACAAGTTGGGCAAACCACATGTTAGAGTACTTGCCCATCTCCTTATCTGGCCCACCTCCGATAGTCCTGGAAAAGGAGCCCTTGCGGTCATCTCGAAGCTGAGAACTATGCCGATACCCACCGTCATCGCGAATCAATGGGTCTGCTGCAAAGAGAATTTGTCGACCGCTTCTAGTGTCAGAGGCTCCACTTCCGAAGTTCTTTCGGCATGTTGTCGAACCATCGCCGTCGGAGAATATGCTACTCTGCTTGGGAGGTTGGATCCATCCTCGGCTATGAGCGACGTTGATGGCCCTAGCCCTGTGTTAGCTCTTTCAACAAGGTTCGTTACAAGCCCAACTTACCAGACCCAAGCTGCTGCCATCTTCCTCTCACCCAAAATCGTGGGATGGGTTTTGTCGTGGATATCTTCCAATTTAAGGAATGGCTGCATCTCAGCCAAAACGACCTTGAATTGAGGATTGGCTTCCTCCTTTCCGTTGTCGTCAAGAGGTACGAACTGACGGTAGATGGTACGGTACTGGTCGTTAATCTTCTCCACGAATTGTTCGTTTCCAACCTTGGGGATGAGAGTAGAAAGAACCACGACAGCTTGTGGAACCTCTGCAAAGATACCTTCGATAAGTTCCTTCATCTTGAGGCCAGTGCGCCCAGCATTGACATCGTCCTGTTTACGGTTGGCATCATTGGTTCCTGCATTGATCAGTACCACATTTGGTAGCCATTTGTTAGCAGACTCCCGACCACGTTTGGCAACTTGTTCAACAATTTCTCCCGAGATAGCTTCGTGGTCCTGCAACGGCAATCAGTTCTGTGCATGCACCAACGGCGTTGTTTGCAACTTACATTGTCTGCCATGGTACCCGAGTTCAAACTGCCAACCATGTTGACCTTCCATTTCTGCTCACGTAGCTTGTCACGGACGAACTTCCTGAATCCATTCTTGGCGCTGTCTTGAGAGTAGTCTCCCGCAACAATTGATGCGCCCAGAGGCATGATTCGTAGGTAGAAGTCCCCAGCTTCTGCTCGAGCAGAGATGGTCGAGTTGTATTCGACCAAGTCTTCCATCTCCTGGTTTAGCGGTTGCCATGGTCGTGCTGTTGCCGGCAGAGCCGCTGAGAGCAGAAGCCCAGTCAGGATACATGGTGCAATCATGACTGGAAATCTTAAAACGAAAGTAAGATGATCCTTCTCGCCTAGAAAGAGTGATAGGCGTAGGTGATCATTGAGGTGAAGTGAGATACGGTACACGGGGTTAGTGACTTTTATACCACAATGTGTATCCTCTCATGAGACAACCTTTAGCTTTTGGTTAGGCATTCTTTGGAAGGATTGGCATCCTGAATAGATTCAATTGCAGTGATTTTGAGTCCCATGATGCCGTCAATTTGCCAGTGTTACCGTGTAGATGGGTATAGCATAGTAGCGACTCAGGTTCCCCTGCATACCAAGACCTTGGCATAAGAAACCTTGTGCATAAAGGGATCCCGCCAAGACTAGAGAATAGGATCCATCCCATATCGACCTGCCGTTTGAGGAGTGACTCGGAACGGATGAGTTCCAGAATGATTACATATCGACACTTTAATGTCTGATGACCCGATAGTCCGAGCTCAGTCCGAGCTCTGGGACACTCGACGGGCATAATATCTCGAGCCTTTTCCTTTCTAGCTCGTTATTCATCTTATTCACTCGCTCTAAAGTACTACAAAAAGACCATTGACCATTTCGTATAATGCTTATCTCGCGTCAGTTTTTGGGGGTCTTGACATAAATATCACGAATAATTGACATTTAAAACAACCTTCTTTACTTCATCTATTCTGTTGATCAACAGCCCCAGAAGTGAATGCTCTTTTTCTTTTTTTTTCCCTTTCTTTTTTTTCCGCTACGCCCTAGACTTCCATTCTTGATTGGAAAACCTTTTGTAATCAGTGTAACGTTCTATATCAGTCGCACGTTCAGTATGGAGAGACAAGAAAGAGGAGGTGAATTGGCCTAGGAAGAAAATCCTCCGAAGCCCTGCGCCACTTCCTTGGGACATTTAAAATTTCCGTACTGGTGAGCCAGCGAGTATTTCCATGTCTTTGATTGGGCCTTTTAACGGATGATGCAGATCTCAAACCCCTTTACCTACCCAAGTAGTAGTGAACCAGCCATGGCAGTGCCACATAAGGCTGTGTAGCTAGGACATAGCACGGTAGTTTGTGCTGCAGCAAGGATAAATAACGCACTTGTAAAATAGGTCAGTGGTTAAGAAAGTTTTTATGCCAAGTAAGCCAAGCCGCGATGGATTAGATTGCTCTATGCTGGCTGTTCTAGATTCAAGTCCATCAAACTGCTGTCTTACTTACGGAGGATTCGTTGCAACTAGCGTATATTGCTATCAGAAGTTAATGTGCCAAGATGATAATGGCGGCCGACAATTTCTAGTAACGGTTTGTTCACGATCTTGACCGCGTAGCATTATATCTGACAGTTTCTAACAGTGTGGCAGACGACTGAATAAAGAACGTTTACAAAGCAGTAATTGACAGTCCTTTCCAGATTGAAATAGAGTACTTCTTACTAACCAGATATTGTTGTTCTTTTTCCCAATACACAATACTGATATGCCGATATAAAAGGGGACCTAAATTTAAGTTGAGATTAGTTTTATTAGCCCCGGGAAGCCGGTCCGAGGCTGCGGTAGCGAGCTAAAAGTGTGGAGCTATTTCTAAACAAATACCTAACTTATTTCAACCCACTTACAGACCAGCTCTCTTTAGGGTAATCCGCAAGAATATGTCTTCAATTATAAACTCTCTTCAGACACTGAATATTCTAGCCTTATTAACAGACTTGCTTCATATACACTCGCTGTTACTTAACAAAACATAAAAGTCTCTTTCCGGACTACGCCTGCCCCATGAGCCCGGAGTGTTTGTCCTTCCATGAGTCCATCGATGTAAGATTCACCAACAAGCAGCCACTGTTCACCCTGACGCCTTGCTACATACGGGACACCCCCTCCTGCCAAAACCAATATCGAGTCACCTACTTGTGTGTTTGAAGGGACTATTCCCATCCTTCCTTCCAGGGTTGTAATAAACGCGCGATCAAAGCAGAAATTCCGAGTAAGAGCCTCATAATGCCGTGGAGTACCTTTTGTAGATGCATGTAAGAGTTCAGCACATACTGCTCCTGTGTTCAGCTTAGTGGGAAAAGATATAAGGTCATGGTTTCTTTGAAAAAAGTCGTATAACCAAGCCATTCCGTCTGCAGAAGCTTGATCCGCGTCTTTCCCCTGCAGCTGATATTGATTTGCGGTAGTAGTTCGAGTAAAATTCTCCGCCCAAATAAGTATTCCATTGGTAGATGTAAGCGAAAGGGCAAGTTCCAGGGCCGGTGCTATCTTCGCATCAAGATCATCCGCCTCTTCGCCATCTTTGGGGCGGCGAATATCGAATGGGTGGACATGACTGACGTGGTCAACTTTGAAGCCACAAAGTTCCAGTGTTGGCCCCTCATCTAGAGACTGATCTGCGTTTAGGAACTCTGCCTCCAGATTGCCGGACGCTGTGTATTGATTTGGGAAACCAAATATCGCTGGTGAGGAACTCTTTGAATAGTCGATCCAGGATAGACTCGTAGATATCCCAAGGTTGTAAGTTTCGAAATCACTCCAGTCTGGACACCATGAAGGGAGTGCCAAGTCAAAATGCCGATTCTTCCTCGTCTCTGTCCCAGGAAGGCCTCTCGCGCGGGAAAGTAAAGCAAGTGAGCGACTGTCTTTCAACAAGAAGCGTGCGACTCGTTGATACAAATCACACACATTCAAACTGTAATCAGGCCGCAGCCGTTCTGGCAACTTCAAGGGACCTTGACACTCAGCTGCCAAGGCCAGAAGCCCATATATCTTGTCTCTCTGATCTGTTGCATGAAACTTGATCTGGGTAATAGACATCAGCGAATCCAGAGGCCAGCGTGTCTCTGCTCGCCGAAGGTTAGAAATGGTGTCCACATTCCGCAATTGCTCTGGGACCTGAGGGAGTCGCATATATCCGGATCTCCGCATCCACGCGACCGCCCAGCCCAGTGTATCCCAAGCATAGCAATGCTCGCCATGTAGCATTACCGGATCTTGTTTCGATAGGACCACTTCTTGAATAACCCACATCCTAGAAAACCATCTCAAACTTAATAGGCGCCTTAGATAGTTCCAACGAAGATCGTTCCATGGCGGTAGGCCTGAAGCAAGGTGATATTTCTCATCATAGGTGCGGAGGGTTATATCGGAAAGAATGGTCGCCTTTGGGTATTGCGCCTTGAAGAAATTGTGTATCTTGGCAATGAGGTGCCATGCGCCATAGATTAACTTTGATTCGGGCTCACCAAGCCAAATAATAGTCCTTATTGACTGACTATAGATCTTTCCCATATGAGCCACTTGAGATGATTTCTCGGACGTGTCTTTTTGATTGATGCAGATATTGTCGATCCATATATATCTGAGCGCGGGGTTCAGTCCACACCCTTGTTTGCCGAGTCGCTGAAGCCGCCGGATACAAGTGGAAAGGCTTTTATTGAGGCTGAGATGATTGCCATGCACAACTACTCCATTAAGTTCGTCTGGTACCCAAGCATGGCTGATTGCATAGTAAGGAGGTGCGCTTTCGAGGGCCGCAACTTCGAGCTGCCCAGGAATATTATCTCCAGGGTCCCGGCTTAGTCGAACTAAACGAATCTCGGAAGTGGATAGTGCAGCGTATCTGCCGCTAATTACGGTTGACATCGTTTGAAGTTCTGGGGGAAGGCTTTTAGCAGAAGTAAGCTTTAGAAACAGAGTTTCAAGGCAGATTAAGAATGTTTGTAAGATAAAGTATGTTTGCAAGATAAAGTCGCTGGGCGAGCCTCTAACATAGTGATTTGTCGCGCGTAAAATACAATTACGAATTTCAATAGCCGCCCACGGGGTGTAAAAACAGGACAGATGCACAGCCCTCGCATTGGGAATTTGGCCGCCATTTCAACCGCAGACACCAAATGGCAAGGCAGACACAAAATTCATAACTTGGTCGTTTCTGCTAATAAATAGACTTGTAATTGCTTCGACTGGTACAAACAGCCTTGTAAAGACATGGCCCTATTAAATGCCTCCAGCCAATACTGCGCCGACCTAGATTCAGCCCTGTAGTGTCAGACGGGGTTTCGAATACAGTACTTCTACGCTCAACGGTGTTTACTCTCTGGGCCGTGTGAAAGTTTGGGCAAAGTCGACTCAGAAGAAATGCGTCTTCTGAATTAATGCGCGGTCAATTTCCTCTAGACTGAGCGTCTAAAGGAACCTTGTACATGAAAGCGCTTAATAAATGTTCGTGGTTGGACTGCGGATTGCGCACATCATATCATGTACTTGACCCACGACCGAGCGTTAGCAGAAGAAATGAGTAGCCAATAATACACAGCCAACGAAGCCGCTATGCATCAATACCTAACCTTCAGCCTCAGTGGAGAGCCTTGTTTTGATATCCCGAGGCGTCCATTCTGCCTTCAAAAGTTAGACATATCAGTCGCTCCCCAAAGCTGCAGCATCGATAATAAGCTCAGCATGGATCGTGGGATCACATCAACACAGATGAATATGCCTCCATCTCGAGACTTCGGCCTTCAGCAAGTGTATCCAGATCCCAAAAATGAGATAGCAACAGGAGAGAAGCAGGTGGAGTAAGTTGTCCTATGCTCCGCATGTTGCCATTTATCTTACAGCGTCAGTATCATTGTTATGCATGGCCTCGATGCACAGTCTCCCAAGACATGGATTGCCTGGGTACGGGACGGTGATCCTAATTCAGGGGATGTCAACTGGCTGAGCGATAGCCATATGCTGCCCGCTGCGATGCCCTGTGCACGCATCTTGACATATGACTGGAATGCCAACTATGACATTACAGCATCTGCAGATGGGCTCCTAGGCCATGCAAATACTCTTCTTGACCGAATCTTTGTGAATCGTGAAAAGTTGGTAAGATGGCGTCTGTCTAAATACAAATGTCGATGCTTAAACTCATAGAAACGACTTGACATTCCTCTCATTTTTGTTGCATCTTGTTTCAGCGGCATCTTATTAGCCAAGGTAGAGTTCATATCCTCACGGTCACTTCAAAAATCTTATTAGGAGATGTAGGCCCTTGTTCGTGGCAACAACAGCAGCGATGCTTCAAAACGCCAGATTGTCGACTGCATCGCCGGTGTAGCCTTCCTCGGTACCCCATTCAGAGGCAGCTGGGAGACAGGGTCCAAGGTCGCGAGTTTACGAGTACTGGTCGCCATGCAAAATGAGCTTGAGGAGGAGTACGAGTCCGGATTTGAATACAATACGGAACTTATTAAGTACCTCAGGTCGGGAACCAAAGACGATCCAAGTCCTCTGGATTCTCTGGTTCAGGAGTTCGCTGAGATGGCCCACCAAAAGGAATTCGGCAAAGTCTGCTTCTACGAAACACGCGGTACTCACCTTTCTCCGTATCGAAGAAAATTACCGGAGCGTTACGCCGCCCAACTCAACAATATTGGTCATGGAATTGTGAGTCGAGTCCTACAAGATAAACAATCCCTTTTACTAAAAGCATTCAACAAAGGTCGTCACCGAGAGGTCAGCCTGCCTTGATGGAGTGGAGAGAGTCGGCCTTGATGTTAGACATAATATGTTGCACAAGTTCAATTCTCCAGAGAATGATGGATTCAAGCGACTGGTATCCAGGCTCAAGGCCTTTTTCGAACAGTCACAACCTAATGCGACGACAGAGACAGAGCGTCGGACTCAATGTCTCGAGGCCTTGTATTTTAATGGTATCAATTATGAGCCTGGTCAGATCCGCGAACCGGGTGGTACATCTTGTGACTGGCTCACAGAACATCCCCTGTATTCTAGTTGGTATAAGGATGGTCAGGGCATCTTCTGGATACTTGGAAATCCCGGCAGTGGTAAAAGCACTCTTATCAAACACGCCATCAATACCCACAAACAACAAGACTCCCAGAACTCAATGCACGTCCTGTCCTTCTTCTTTCACAACCAAGGAAGCCGTCTCCAGCATACAACCGAGGGCCTTCTTCGGGGGCTTCTCCGACAACTTGTTCAAAAGTTTCCAGATCAGATGAATTCTTTCTGCGCGGAACTTGATTTACAAAAACCCAGGAGTGCAAATGATTCAAGATGGAGCACACCCTACTTGGTGAGGCTTTTTGAAGCTTCCCTTGTGAACGTTCTTAAAGGCGTTAGCATTCGGATATTCGTGGATGCACTTGACGAATGCCGACTTGGGGAAGATGAGGATGACACGCAAGAGATATACGAATTGGTACAAAAGCTTCGAGAGATTGAAGAGAAGATGCAAAAAGCACGCGGGCGATTCAGCATATGCTTCGCCTGTCGACATTATCCACAACTCGCGCACCCTGACGATCACAGCGTTGACGCTGAGGAGGGCAACGGCCAAGATATAAGACTGTACGTGCAGCATGAATTACAGGCGGAAATAAGAGAAGACAAGACCTTGAGACTTGAGCTCGAGAATGAAATAGTCCATACAGCCAGTGGTAACTTCCTATGGGTAAACTTGGTAACTGCGAAAGTTGTTAAGATGTACAGGAGCGGAATGTCCAATCCAAGTCTCAAAGCAGAAGTACAAAGGATCCCTAGGAAGATATCGCAGCTCTTCGAGACTATCATCCAATCGTTACCAAAAGAAACACTCGATATGTCTCTCAAATTGTTTCAGTGGCTTTGTTTTGCAGAGGAGGCGCTCAGCTTGGAAGCACTTCCATTTGCTCTTAAAATCGTACCCGAGCAACGCTACGGGTCTTTCTCTGAGCTCCCTGAGTCGCCCTGGGACGATGCTGACCCAATAAGAATGGAAAAGCTCGTCCGCACACTTTCCGGAGGACTCGCTCAAGTGAAGGAAGATGACGGACCTGCCCGCCTTATCCATCAATCGGTTAAAGACTATTTAATAGGATATGGGTTTTGTATTTTGGACGAAAGGCAAGGCACCCACATGGAGGTATTAGCATGTGGTCATAGCCTACTACTTTCATCATGTTTATGGTGGCTCACAGAGACTCATGTGTCAGAAGCCATGAAAAATTGGGTGGATACCTTCGATTCAATCACTGCAGCTACCCTTATGGTCATTGAGATCGATCTGGACGACCTACCGGACGCTGTAGATACCAGCATCTTGGAGGGCATTGATGTGAGCCAAGCGCGCGATGCAATTGACGCTCTGGATCCCGAGCAACGCCGTATCATACGACAACACTTCGCCCGTGATAGCAACATAGCGTTTTACGATAGCTATCCACAAAGTCATCGAAAGACCGGCAGTTCGACACCTTACGAGGAGTGGCTTGTAGTCGACGAGTTGCTGGCATGTTTTGTCGGGTTTGTACTCATCAGTAATGAGCAGCCTTCAATTTTTGTCTACGACTACAGTCGTACCTACTGGTCGCTCCATGCTTCTCGATTGATTGAAAATGGGTCATGGGATGTAGTCAAAGCAGCGATACACGACTTTCTCTCAAGGATGAACCCTTCATATATGTCTATCTACGATCAAGTGCTGTGCATACTGCATGCTGCAGCTAAACTGTCAACTCCCCTTGTTCTGAAGGAACTACTGGGCCAAGGTTCCGCCTGTCCTTGGGATGTAAACTCCACGTATGGCCTGCTTGATATGACACCGTTGATGATTGCTATAGAAGAGGGATATGTGGATAATGTCCGAGTTCTTTTACAGCATGAAAAGATCGATGTTGACATGGGGAATGTAGACGAACAGACAGCATTGATATGCGCAGTCCGGCAGAAGAGCCTGCCGACTGTGCAGCTACTTATCAAGCACCAAGCGGACATTAACCAACAAGACTCTGGGAACCGTACCGCGTTGATGTATGCCGCCAAGGGCGATCAGTATGAAATCATGGACGTGCTGCTACAGAAGGGAGCAAGGATGGATATTGCAGACGTTGAAGGGCGCGATGTCTTTGATGACGCCACCGATACATGCCTGAACGGGCTCGCACGACACGTTATCAGGAAAGTCAAGATGCAAGAAAAAGACATTTGGGGAAACAATATGACACTGGCTTGATTAGACTATGACAGAACGTTCAATACTTCAAATACACTGACTAGTAACTGACAGTTGGTTACGCATGCGGACCTTCTCACTTGTATGGGATCCTTCTTGATAAGAAAAAATGCAGAAAGTCTCTTACGTAGACAAGAGTCTCGAATTAATAGATGCTGATAGTACAGAGTTAACGTTCGAGCTTGTTCAGTGGCTTATGGTAGCCCTATGCCTTTAGCGCCATCGTAATCAAAGCCTTACCCAGGGAACTCGGATGCATTCCTACTGGGAGATCGGACTGTTCCGAGACCCATTGGCCGTAGACTAACACCCATCTAATTCCAATTAATCCTTGAACTGTTTCACTAGAGGGAACGAACCTTTCTTTAACCGCTGAGTATTTTGGTTTAGCTCCTCGAAATTCTCTACCTTGGTCAGGATGAAGAAATAGTCGGGTCGAGAACAAGAGGTATCCGACTTGGCACTCCACGATTTCATTTTCAATTGATTGGCGGTAAGCCGCATTCATCAAAGCAGCGGCACAGTAGCGCCGATGTCCATAACCACGATCGCACTATCCTTGGCTTTGCTGCGTGGCGGGCGCTATTTAACCAAGGCTTGATGCTAACGAGTAATGTGAAATACAATGTCACAGAAGTATACATAAATAAATGGTCAGAAGATCCCCCCTGCATACACCAGAAGTCATTGCCGCATTATTTCGTGACCATGGACGATGCTAGCTACTTCTCCGAGGCCAACATCTCCAACATTCTCATCGTACCCCACGCAGCTCTCAGCCTTCTCGCTACTGTCTTTGTTGGCTTGCGGATATGGACCTCACGGTATATCACAAAGACTTCCTCAACCCTTGATGAATGGATTTCTGTGGTTGCTCTGGTATGTCTTGGATATGAGCTTGTTTAATTCTTGGCTGACTGTGTCACAAGCTGCTCAACCATGCTCTCTTGATCTGCGAAGGAATCTGTTCGTATTTCTCTTACACCTTTGGAGTTGTCTCATTTAGCTGACTAGCTCTCTCGCTGTGCATTATGGTTATGGAGAGAACATCATGAAAGTGATGAGTGACTATGGCGGTGTCTCTAATTTTCTCAGAGTACGTCTCTCGCCATCCCTGAACTTTTTCTTCCCAGGCATTATCTAACATACATTGTAAGGTTTTCATTGGTTGCGAAATCACATACGGCCTGTCGTGCGCGTTATCCAAGATGGCCGTCCTCGCTATGTACTATCGCATCTTCTCAGCCTCTCGCCTGCTTCGCTACTCAGCGTGGGTGATGGCTGCTATGATGTCTGCATGGGGAATCGCTACAGTCGTAGTCAGCAGTATGTCATGTCACCCATTCTCTATTGCACAGCTATTGGACAAGTTCCTAACCTCTCATCGCCTACAGTCTTTAGTTGCGATCCGATTCGAGGCTTTTGGGACAAGACCATACCGAGCAAATGTATCGACACGAACAAGTTTTACATTGGAATTACCATTCCAAATATCCTGTTTGACATTGCAACTGTGGCACTTCCAGTCCGCGAAGTCTGGAAACTGCAGTTAGGTCGAGATAAGAAATGGGCTATTACCAGTATATTCCTACTAGGTGGCAGGTGCGTATTCACGAAGCCCTTAGGCGAAAGTCGCTCACCAATTTAATAGTGTCGTACTCGCCTCGATAGCGCGTCTTATACTCTTTTTGATATTTAAGAGCTCACAGAACGTCACACAAGTCATCATCTTCGGCCACCTGGCATCATCAGCCGAAGTATGTCTTGCCATCATTGCCGCCTGCTTACCGTCTTGTGCACCGCTCTTGAAGCGTACGCTGCAGCGGTTCGTTTCTACGGCAAGAGAAGGGGGCCAGGGAAATACCGACGAGAGTAAGAAATCTGATCTTGTCACCATCGGTCAAAAACGCAGTAGGGGACCTGTCGGTACAACTCTACAGGGAGACGATAACCATGGCTCTTTTGAGCGTTTAGATGACAGTGTGAGCTTTCAAGGCTCAACCGACGGCTTATATGCCAATGGGTCCGGGTCTCGTGGGAACGAGGATAAGGATGGAGTATGGAAGCAGGTGTATATAAAGAGGGAATTTGAGCTAGGAAGTGAAAATGGTGATATCCCACTGAGGAACCTATAGTTGAGAGATTGGAAGTGTTTGTTAAAAGTTCCTAGCTAGAATAATATCCGCACTGGAAGTTGGCAACATAAAGGATGCATTCCGTTAATTATCTCAGTAATTAACTGAGCTGGAAACCGGTATACGGCGGATAAGAACAACAAGACTGTTGTGAAGGAAATGATCATACTGAAGAACCGGAGAAACCAAAGAGCAGAATAAAATTCAATACTGACTCGCATTAATCTTCGTACTGTTGTTATATAAATATGTGTTGTAGTATAGGTCTTAGCACCCTCTGACATTCTAACCTTTTTTACCTTGACTACCGCAGTTGTGGCTGCGCGGATACAAGACCCTTCCACAGTAGAGGAGATAACTAAGAAAGTTTGGACTGGTGATGGAATGACCTAGTTAAATTCCTTAGTATTACTGCCTCCCTGTCAAATGGGTAGTTTCTGCCTTTTCAGGAAGCATTCTAACTTCAATTGCCTGGAATTGAGCAGATTTGTTATTGAAGTTTGAAGTTTAGTCTCAAGATAGATTGAGAGAGTATTACTGGAAATTGTACTTTGAACATATCCAGTGGGGTGAAAGTGTCTAACACCTCGTGTCTAAATCTAGGTTCTGTACAAAAAGAGGTTAGCCAGGGACCGAGCAACACCTGCGACGTCGCATTTAGAAAAACAAGCAAGGTATACCTCTCGTATTACAAGCTTGGCACGGGACACATGGCTCTTTCAAGTAATCGACCCCGTTGTTTCATCATCTCCTATCCCGCGGTCCGTGTACATATATCTTCAGTACTTAAACACTGTCCCAATTGTCGAAGCTATGAGGACGCAGCTTCGACTCTCAAGTTTGACAGAATGCGCCTTTCTCAATCAATTTCTCTATTGGCCTACCTTGCCATCGGCGTGCAGTCGCATGCATTCAACGGCAATTATGCACGACAAGTTGGCGACTTGAGTGTGTCGTTGGCACCAGTCACTGGAAAGCCATCACAGGTCAAAGCGACAATCAAGAACAATGGCACTAACGATTTGAGTCTTCTCAAAGTCGGTACATTTCTTGACGACAGGCCAGTTGAGAAAGTGAAATTAGTGGATGAGAATGGTACGTACTTTGAAAAACCCTCAACGATCGACGTCTAATCTGTCTCAGGCGACATCGTTCCATTCGCGGGAATCAAGCTTAGCTTATACTACGAGGGGCTCCAGACCACTGACTATGAGAAACTATCTGCGGGATCCTCCCTCCTACGGACCATGGACTTGTCTACGATGTATGACTTGAAGCCTGGGACTTATCTCGTTCATGCTGAAGGCAACATCGCCGCGGTTTCACCAACGTCGCAAGAGCCTGTTGCCATCTCCCTCAAGTCAAAAGCTATTTCCATCAAGATCGACAAGGCTTCCTCAGCAGCAGAGGTAGCGAAGCAAAGGGTGTCCAAGCGTACTATAATCGAGGGCGACTCATGTACCGCCGAGCAACTCAAAGCCACCACAGAGGGTGTACGGAACTGCGAGACTCTGGCACGAGCCGCTGCAGCTGATGCCTCCGACGTACACTCTTCCAGATTCGTAGAGTACTTCAAGTCAAACGAGACCAAGACCCGAGAACACGTCACAGGCCGACTCCTCGATGTAGCTGAAGAGTGCGCTACCTCAGACAGCGGCAATACCAGAGTCTTTTGCAAAGACGAGTTTGACTACTGCGAAAGCGATGGACCATTGATTGCTTATACGACTTGGGTCAACGGATATGTTACTATGTGCCCGCTGTTCTACGAGACCCAGCCACCACTGCCGGAGAAGTGCCACAAGCAAGATCATGCTACTACTACGATTCATGAGATGACCCATGCAAGGGCTGTGTATGAGCAGGAAGTTGCGACGCAGGACTATGCTTATGGGTATGAGAACTCGACTGCATTAGATCCACTCTCCTGTCTCTATAACGCTGATCAGTACTCGCTGTACGCTAATGGTAAGTTACCTGGCCTGTCCCAGACATTTCCAATTTGAAAAAATTTACTAATACAACTTTAGCGGTTTACTTGAATTGCTAAATGTTCAACTTGAGATAACTCCCTTACCATATTGCGGAGTAATATTCACTGTAAGGGTCAAACGTTTATATAAAGGGGGATGTCAAATGCACGACTTAGAGTTAAAAGGTCTTGATAGACTGGCTTACTTCCCAGGATATATCATACTAGCTGTAATACGATGGAGATTGTAGCCCCGGTTGCTTATGCATCTGCCAGCTGATAAGACACATAACCCAAATCTAGTATTCTTTCAGCCCCCACGTCTTGAAAGTAAGCCACAAGACGAAGGCGCAGCTGTGATATGGCCTGTAACATAAATAAGGTTCTGCCAAGCCTATAGTCTTGTAATGTCTTAGACAGAGAAGTGAGATAAGTAAGCTACGCAATGCTTACAGCGTCGATTACGTCTATTCTATAGGTTCAAGATTGGTTTGTGAGATACACACGAGACTTGACTGAGTCATCACAGTCAGACAACGAAGGGATACGAAATACAGTCAGCAGTTACAATCGTTCTTCAAGATATCCCATTGTCCTGACGTAAATGTACAACTTCTACACAGCCAATAACCAACAGCGCACAATTAATAACTAACAAAGGCCTCAATTCTCGCATCAAATAGGTTCTCATTGGTACGCTTGGACTGCCAGGCTCAGATCATGATGCAGGTTAATGCATAAAATGGCCCCCATTGTCAAAGCGGATGAGTTGTCTTTATTTTTGGTCACGATTGTACATGATTACATGAAATAATGGTATCTCATCAAGACTTCACACAAGCCTTCCATTTACGGAAACCTGTTGACGCCGCGGACAGGAGAATGAATTAGTTCTAGGGTGATGGCGGAAGGTCAATGTTGAAGCTACTGCAAGTTTACGAATGGCATATAAAGCCACCAGCAGTTCTTATCATCTTGACCATCTTCTTTTTTCCTCACTTGAACATAATATTATTGATAATTACCTGCATCATGATTTTTCTTTCGCTATTTTTCCTTTTGGTGATCATATGGCGACTTCTTGTCTCTTCCCAGCATCTCTCTAGAATACCACAACAGGTACCATGGTCAGCGAATGGGGAGCGTTATGTTCCTTACCTTGTTACACAAATCAAGGGAATCTGGAACATGCCGCATGTCATGAATGAGGCCTATCGAAAGGTATGGAAATATCTAATGGTAGCAGTGCCTGAGCTAAAAGACTGCGGCAGTATTGTAAACATGGTGATATCTGTGCTGTTGCCTTACCATTCAGTCGCCCCGAGATTCTTCTCCCCCAACACCTTATCCACTGGATGACAACACAGAGTGACAAGGTGCTAAGTCCGACACCTGTGCAACATGAGATCGTCGCAGCGGAATATGCCTTCCTCAACTCGTCAGTCAAAAAGGAGTCCGCTGTTTATGATGTTCTCCGCGTGCAAATGAACAGACATGTTTCGAAACTCATACCCAAGCTTGGAGAGGAACTGACGGCCTCTATTGACCAATCCTTTGGGTCAGACACGGAATGGAAAGATGTACAGATGTTTGTTCTCGTTCGACGTGTTGTTGCCAAGGTAATTACTTGGTTGGTGGTAGGTGACGTTCTATGTGAGTACCCCACACCTTATGGGAGAGATAGAACTAATAGCAGTCCAGGCCGAGACCAGGAACTCGTGGACAACTTTGCCAGGTTTTCCAGTACTGTCATACCAAGTGCTATAGCTATATCCCTCTTCCCCCCATTTCTTCAACCTATCTCGTCACGTTTTACTTCCTTCTTCAATCGAGTCTACATGAATAGATGCCTGAAGGTTCTTGGCCCGTACATCGAACAGAGAATCACAGAAGTAGAGAATGGAACTTCGAGAGCCCTCCCACATGAGGATGTATTGACCTGGCACGTGGAAGAAGCACTTCGCAAGAAAGAACCTAGAGAAACCATGACCGACATGATAGCTTGTCGCCTCTTTGCCACCATATTGGCCGCTCTGGAATCTACCACTCTCACCATGACGCACGCCTTGTTCAACATCTCTGAGAGCGAGCGCTCAACAGATATCTGGAACACCCTGAAACTAGAAGGTGAAGAAACTCTGTCAGCCACAATAGATCAAGACAGTGTCAACAAGCTTCACTTCGCAGATAGCGCAATCAAGGAAACCCTTCGATTACATACGGCTCTCAAGGCTCTCAGCGTACAGGTCATGGAACCTGCGGGTATCGCACTCAAAGACTACGGGGTCCACCTTCCTCTTGGTTCTCGTGTGAGCATTTCCGCATGGGGTATTCATCATGATGAAGATATATACCAGAATGCGTACACATATGACGCATTTCGGTTCGCACCACGAAGCCATGAGGAAACTAGCAAGGGAGGGGCAGCCACCCATCGATTGGTGTCACCATCCGAGAACTACCTTTCCTTCGGATACGGAAAACATGCCTGTCCAGGGAGACACTTTGCATCTGCTTTGACCAAGATATTTCTGGCCTACGTGGCAGTGAATTATGATTTGGAACAGGTTCACGGCAGACCTGGACTATTCAACCTCGGACATCTTCCAACGCCACCAATGAAAGCGAAGTTGAGAATGAGAAGAAAGAGTGTTTCACTGGCTTCGAAGGAGGGAAATTGGATGGTTTGATGTGGATATCAATGCTAGACAGTCCCTGGCTTTAGAAATACCAGTTGGCAGTTACACAGCTATCCGTGAATCTGATAATTCGATCTAATATTTCATTCACTCTGCCCTGTCCATCAATCATGACTCGAGGTGATTATGCGTCAGCAGCTTGCAGGGCACTGCCACTTGTGGTGGGGTTATCTCAGGTCTGCCTGAGCTAGTTGCCAAGGATTGGCCATTCGAGCTAATACACTCAGCCTTGGAACAGCACGAGCGTGTTCAGATCAAACTCTTACCGTGCTAGATGTCAGAACATTCATCCATTGATCTTCATATCCAACCATATTACATCACGCATAGAAGTATGACGAAGGTCTCATGTTTGAGAGGAGGATTCGACGCGCGGCTTCGGTCCCACAACGCATGCTCAATTCTCTCATCGCGAGCATGACGTGGGCAGATGCGAGCTTAGTCTCTATAAGAATTGCGAAGTGTCTCCCAGGACAGTGATAGTTCGACAGGGCCATATGTACTTCAAGCATTGTCCTCATCGCAGGGGTATTGAAGACAAACTTACGCTAATGCCGACTGCTGATGGTGGGGCTTCTAAAACCTTGTTTCAATCAATGATTTTGCACCAGTAGGGTTGAGTCGAAACGAGATAACTGTATTACGGAAATGTTAAAATATTGAGAATCCCTTCTGTTGCTAAACATTGACAAGAGTACTCCTTCACTATGAACTTCCTGAGTCTATGGGCCTTCTTCACTTCATTTCTTCTAGTCCTGTTGCAATGTGAAGGTATGTCCAAACTGCTGATCAGAACTCAAAGTTGATGATGCAATTACTAATGCAAGACGAGCCTTGCAGCGCGTTCAGTGCGGCGGGCTGCGATCCATCAAAAGTCAACGATTGAGGATGTGCGTTTCTCAATCGACCCATGGCTACTAGAAACCTCGCCAAAATTTCAGATCGAGTTCCGGCTATCTCTTGACTTGATGCGAGTCCGGCTCGACCTGCAACCAAGTCCAACCATCGATGAACCAGACGCTAATATTGTATACCTTGGGTCCAAAGGAACAGGTGATTCCTTTGCCAGTTTTGAGTACTCTGCACTTTTCTCCGACGGAGATGCGCTTGTATTTGAAGGGGATGCTCTCCTCTTCGACTATAAAACTCACACTTGGAGGAAATCCGGCTGGGGTCGAATTGTAGTTGAGCGTCCTCGACCTTACGTATTTGAGGGTATCTTCAACCTGGACGGACGCCATTACCATGTACTACTGAGCTCCAACTATCGAAAAACAGAACATACAACCCCGCTGCCGTCAGAGTCCACGAAACTAGTTGTTTGGAACCAGGAAGATGAAAGTTGAGACGGCCTTCATGGGACAAATATCGGAATACATGCCTGGAGTAGGAGCATGCTGCCTAAGAAAGACATTTTCCAGAGTAAAAGTAAACGAAATAACAGTATTAATTCCATTATTCATCCACAACTTGAAATACACAGTTTTGTTGGGCGAAGCCGACTCTCAGATATTGACAGCAGGATGTTACTGCTCTATGCATATCGGATCAGTGATAGGCCATGCTGTAACCACGTCTATGAGGTGATCCATTTAAATCGCTACAGAAGGCCCACAAGCCCCCAAATGGGTGATAGAAGGACGTACATATTCTCTCAGCTGAAAACAACTGCACCCTCTCTTCACTCTCTCGGCCAATAGTTGGACCCAGGTAAGAGCCCATTTATGCAGTCAGGGTCTGAAAGGGGCCTCACAGCCCCACATGTGATGGATTTCAAGTATTGTACATACGTCGCCCCCAAAAGACGTAAGCATCGAGTCTTCATTCTATCTCCCTTTACTTCTTTTCTTTTTCAACTCTGGCTCACCATGGAGATCGTCGGTGTCATTGCGGCGGTTCCAGGTCTCATTGAGATAATCAATGCAGTCGCTACGGGAGTTCGTGGGCTATCAAGAAGCAAAGTTGCAGCTAAAACTGTCAAAGACTTGCTTTCTCAATTACAAGACATCGAGTCTATCCTGCAAGACATTCAGAATAGATGGGCGCAAGGGGAATCGGATCAGTTACGGCTGCAGCGCCTGTTACCATCGTTGAAACAATTGAAGACCGAGCTTACATCCCTCCAGCTCCTACTCCAGAATTCCAAGGGCAGAAAAAAGCTTTCACAATACTTAAAGAAGGCTCTTTTCTTATCTACAAAGCTTGAAAAGTCACTCAACGAGTCTTTTAATCAGTTGTCGCAGTTAAAGACATCCCTGACCCTGCTCATAGCTCACGGTCAGGATACTATAACTAGAGGTATAAACCCAGGTCTCGATAGGAATGCATGACTGATTATTCTATAGACCTGGTCAACAAGTCATTTGCGACGCGTCGATTAGACCTTCAACGACTTTTGCAGCCTTCAGGCAACAGCTTTATCCCAAACAAAACCATTGGTACCTGCGATTGGGTTTGGTCTCATCCAACATTCAGTGACTGGATGCACGACTCGACCGTCACACCAGACTCTTATCTCGGCCGAACGCTCTGCATCTTTGGCGTCAAAGGTTGTGGCAAGTCCGTTTTGGTCAAGGCTGTAGCCGAGGAATTCGGAGCCAAAAACAAGATCGCTTTGCACTTTTCGTTTTGGTCTGGTAGTGAGGCTCAGCAGAAGCTTCTTAACTTGTTGAAAACACTCGTGTGGCAAATCTTGGGTCACATCAAAGATGAAAGTCTCGAGCAGCTCTCAGACCCCTTGATCAAAAGCCCTATCCTCGACACAAAGGTGCTTATTGGCGTAATCCGCGTCGCTTTATCCCTGATCAAGGAGAAAGTGTATTTCAACATCGATGGTATTGATGAGTCCTCTGAGAATTGGAACGATCGGTCACAAGGATGCCTTGTAGATCTTCTCGACCTGACCAGGAACCACAATAACCTTCATCTCCTTTTATCCGGTCGTGAACCCTCACTGCGTGCAGTCTTGAAGAAGAACTGCCGAAGACTGGAGATCACAAGCCATCTGGTTAGAGATGACTTACAAAAGGTCATATCAGCGGAACTGGGCACATCACTAGCCATGCATACACCAAATATTAGAGTCATTATTCAACAAAGCTTGGAGGCCAGGTCTCAAGTCATGTTTCTGTGGGCGACTCTAGTTTTGAAAGAGTTGAGACGTTGCTTTAGTGTTGAAGAGGTGAAAGCCACACTCAAACAGGTCCCGCACGACCTAGACCGTGAATACCACCGTCTACTAACACAGCTCATGACCCGCACGGGCGGGACTATATCCAAGCCATCCATAACGATGAAGCGAGCAAAGTATCTACTGTATGCCCTACTTGCTTGTCCCGAGCCCATGACAGGCCAAGATTTATGCTACGCATACGCTTCACAGTGCAATTCCAGTGGTACCATCGATGATGACCTCATCACTGTTGACGGTATCATAGATGCCTGCGGAGACTTTCTGGCGCTCACAGAAGGTCGGTACCACCTCATTCATGCTTCGGTATCTGAGTTCCTTATGCGTCCGAAAGATGAATGGGACCATGAAGATTCAGACACTTCTTATTTCAAAGTCGACATTTCTGAAGCCCATGATTCTATGCGATCAGCTTGCTTTAGATATATTGAGTCAATTGATCTTGGATATCCACTAACGGATGATGAAGCCTCAACTATACCATCGCGGTTCCCGTTCATCCCATATGTGGCCAAGTTTCTACCTTTCCATCTTGCCCAGGTCCAGGATTCCAAGGGACAAGATCGCCATGAAGCTTTCAAGCCCTTCGGAACACATCATTTCTGCGTCTTCACTGAATATGTAATGGTCACGCTCCATAGCTTTATGCAAGATCAGCAGGCTGACCTAGCTGATCATTGGACCGAACTCTTTATTGGCGGCATGGAAATGGAAGATTTAGCGGAACATTTCAACAGTGAGTTGCAGCGCCGTCTGCGACTCTTCGGTATCCAACACGCTCGTTATCAGTCATGGTTGCACTTGGCTGTCTTCTTTCCAGCTTCCACCAAGAAACCCTTGAAATCACATGCAACGTCCGTGGCTATGGTTGCCCGTAAAGGTCGGCCAGTTAAAGGCAACAACAGGAACATGCTATCATCTTTACCTGCACATGTTAGCCAATCTCATGGGCTTGCGATTCAAGGGTTGTCGCAAAGTCTTGGAGCTGTTTCAGGAATGTTTACAGTACTAAAGAACTCAACTGCAGACCTGATAGCCACATCTGCCGAGTCCTTGTCAATTCCTATGATGCTTCTTGCAACTACTTTGGCAAGACAGCAGAAACAGTGGCCTCTTGCAGAAAGGCTCGCAGTCACCTTGATTAAAAAAACGATGGGACATCGGGATTTCTACGAGCTTGGTAGTTTACTAACTCTTGCCGGCCTAAAGGTCAACGTTTATGACGAGTATGGTGAGGAGGCAGAGCGGATGGTAAGGAAGTCAATTGAGATTGCCAATCATCTCCCTGTTCGTCCGCAGATTGAAATGTTGAAGGTCGAAGCCTACAACATGCTGATACAGATACTGGCCAATACTGACAGGTCGGAAGAAGCCATAGAGTCTGCAAAGTTACTAGAAAGGATTGTTGGCAAGAAGAGAGAGAAGTGTCGAAACATAGTCTGGGATTACAGCCTCGACCATACTCGAAGAGGGTTTGCTTACAGGGTGGATTGGCTTCACACAACAGCCATATGGCTTGACGAGGCAGGAGATTACACCGCTGCAGCCGACTTCACTGCTCAAGCCATCGACATTTTCCATGAGTCGGGATCTAATCCAACTTCAGACATTATAGATGTATACTACACCCAATTGCTCGCTCTTTTCCGTGGCAGAAACTTCGATAAGCTTCTCGCGACTTGCGACGAGCACTTGCGAATCTTTCACGATGTCGGCTCTGATGCCCGTAACATCCACACTCGATGGAAGGTACAGACACTTCGGTCTGTCGCCCATGCCATGAGGGGTGATATAGAAGAAGCGAGAAGGTGGTCCTGTGCAGCCGCGGATGAGGTTCATCGCTTGGGCGTCAAAAAGGTACTGCCGGTATGTGACGAAGTCTGGCTCATTGATATGGTGAAGGATCTGGCCCATCTAGGTCAGTTCGACAGATCGATGAAGATGTGCCGCGAAATGCTGGAGATCAAGGAAACGGCATCCACGAGAGAGAACAACATCGACGAGAAAACGATGTTTGATAAAATTCAACCTCTTATCTGCAAGCTTGAGAATGCAGGCATCATGGATCCTGGCTATGGAGATTTCCTACGTTGCTACTCGTTGAGTTTCTTAATTGAGGACCGGGAATATACCTTCGACGAGGTAGATTGGTGGGAGACGCAAGCATCAACAGCTCACCAGGACGTCCCATTGTTCGAACAGAAAGCGGCAATACTCGCCCTGAAACACGTCGAGACTTGCCTTCGTCACGATAGTGACTTGGTCCGCGCTATTGCAGGATACGAAATCTTGGCCCAGAAATATTTCGAGCAAGAAAGCTTGGAAGCAGTCAACCTGGTGTCCACCGACGCAGCCTCACGATTGCTTTCGGATTTCACGCTTGATGCCTCCAGCAGTTACATCAAGATAAGCGAAATCCGATTGAGCGGTGGGGATGCCTCTGGCTCCAAGTCATGGCTTGCTTTAGCTTACGAGACTCAAACGGCATCCACATCAGATACGCAAGAGGTCTTGGGAATCGAGGTGTATTTCGCTCGCATGTATGCCTACATGGTTGAAAACTACGAAGAGCAGCTCGACAGTGCGGATATGCGTGAAACATTTATTGACCAAGCCTGCGAACATTTGATAAGGGCCACTAAAGAAAACAAAGCGCTTGAAAATCTGCGGGGTCGGAGGCCGGTTACTTGGACCGAAGGTCGCGGACCATGCCATGATGAGCTTGGCCAACACGAACATGATGCGACTGCCCATCATGGTACAGGCTTCGAATACGACGTTGAGATCATTGATTACAGATACATACATGATCCTGAAGAGCGACGGGATGAAGATATTTGTGATGTGAGATCTTGGCTCGAAGATCTTGGAGCAAGCGACTTGATCACACAGGCCGAAGCTAGATTGGAGGTGGAGTTGTCGGAACTCAAAAGGTTGAAGAAGGCCAAGAGTGAGGAGCATTTACAAGCAACTGACGAACCTCGGAGGCGAGATAGTGTTTGAATTATCCATCGAGATTGTGGGATCCACCTTCAATTCCTCACGAACACTGGTGTTTCAATGTGGAACATGACCTGGATAAAGTTGAGACAAGATTTAGTGTTTGTGGCCAAGTATATACAGATCTAAAAAGACTTCTCTAATGACTCTTACAAGTGTAACTATAGAGTACGATCTAGAGAGAACCTCGAAGAAAGACCCTTCATTTACAGAAACATATCCAGATGTATCATATTAAAGAAGGTT
This sequence comes from Fusarium transvaalense, assembly GCA_013623685.1. Taxonomy (NCBI): domain Eukaryota; kingdom Fungi; phylum Ascomycota; class Sordariomycetes; order Hypocreales; family Nectriaceae; genus Fusarium; species Fusarium transvaalense. The sequence goes on from JABFFG010000401.1 coordinate 58,645, forward strand.
AACCTATACTATTCTCGCGGCGGAACACCCATTGTTGCAGCAGCGAGACATGCTGAAAAAAAGACTTCCATGTCGAAGAGGTTGCGCAGGTTCGAGTTGTCACTGGGGAAGGAATTGGACCCTTTGGCAGGGGATGTTGGGCATCGGACGGCTTTGGATATCGCGGCTGCGAATGGGCATGAAGAAACTCTGGCTTTGTTTGAAATGGAATAGTACTTATCTTGGATATTGAAGCAGAAGAGTGAGTACTTCAGTGGTAACTTGACGGGGAGGATGCAATCACAGACTTTCACGAAAGCCTCGAATACCTGACTTGATCTCAGGCTAACAGCTTGAAGAGGATATCGAGACTCGAGATGTGCTTAACTCCCCCAGTTCCACCTTGAACCATCGAGTTGTTGTTATTACAGGCTCGTGGCGAGACCTCCCCACTGTTATATCTATAAATGCAGCACCAAGTATTGGTATGCTCATGGATCTAAGAGCAGTCCCTAACGCAACCACTGTGTGTAAATTCATTGTGATGTGTTATGAGGAGCGCAACCTAGCCCTTCCTTCCCACGACCGACCGACCGACCGACCGACCTTCCTTAACGACCCCCCTCCCGTATACCTCTAGTATTATATCTCTTCCTTTAATTTCCTCCAGAAGTTCAATACAGCATGCAGCCAATAGGGATTAGAGGCTTTAAACTTTTTAAAAGACCTAGCTGTAAATAGGGCCTTAAATTTAAGAGCCCTATTATAGGCTTCTTTCTTTAACCTATTGCATTAGGTATAAGAGGCCCTATTAAAGGCTATATATATAAACTAATAGATTGCTATAAAGATTCTATTTTATTTACTGCTAATAGTATTATTAAGCTAAATAAAAAAAGCATATTCTTTTAATTAAGCCCTTTTATATTAATTAAAGCTATTAAAGTTAATTATTTAATTAAAAAAATAAAAAGTAGCCCTATTTTAAATAGGGCTACTAATAAGTTTATTTATTATAGGGTTATTTATAATAGAGGTAAAAGTTATAGTTTTTTTAAGTAATAATAGAGGTAAAAGTAGTATTTTTTTTTATAATAGAAAGAGAAAGTCTTAAGAGGAAAAAAGCCAGTAAATAGAGCATTTTATACCTTATAGAAAACCTTATATTAAGGTATCTTTATAATATTAAGCTTTAGTTACTCTATTAAGTAAAAAAGCTTATATTTAGTTATTATAATAGTATTATACTTATAATGCTAAGGCTATATAATAATTGTATTTTTTTAGCTATTGTAAGCCCAAGCAGAAACCCTGCATAAGACAGTCCCTAACGCAAGCCATATTGTAACTCTGATATGAAATGCTTCCCCTTCTCTGCTAGAGACATTTTCGGAGCTAAGTGCTGTTCTTAGAAGAAGTTGGCTAAGACACGGAGAAATCTGCAAACGACAGAAGGGCCTTGGGGACACTGTATTTGGACTAATCAAGTAGGGTCGAAGGCAGAAATCACGAATAAAAATCACTTCAAGTTAACTTGGTTTTATTTTGCGCCAGCGCATTAGAAGGATTTGCACCCTGGAGAGAATTATCAGTCCTAAGTTTGACGTAACTCAGGGTTTTACTTGGCATAGAAACTCCCATCTTGTAGCCATTTCCGTCAAATACCAAACTCCTCGTTAGTCTGAACGTCTTCAGTCATGAAAGGTTTCGAGGTAGATTCCCTGGCAGCTGCATGCCTACTTCTAGACGGCGCAGTTCCATTTGTAGGTGTACAGGACTGGTGTTACGCTTGCTGCAACCTTAGGATTCTCAAACAGGCGGCACGTTGTCAAAAAGACGCCATGCACAACATGGTTGCACCAGGCCCTGCGGCTACACAGGTCGGCGCAATCGGCCAAGGTGGGAATGTTAAGATGCTCTTCCTTAAATCCCTCAGGATCGTCGTCTGCAAATCGAGATTAGAACAAAGCAAATGGAATCGTTGTGACCTGGTATAGGGGGGCATATGAACAACTTAATGCTTTTTGAATAAGTACCTTATCTGTGATATTTGTTCACCCTAGTGCGCTTGCAAACGAAGCAGTGCACCAAATCAGTACTTATGTCTCAGTACTTAGTTTAAGTGGCAATACAAGGACTACATGTCGAGCCTCTTTCCCTCCCTTGATTACCAGTGTTTCGGAAGGAGGGGAGCCGCTTAAAGGTTGGTGTTTATTGTTCCAGTCCTCCTGCTCCGCGAGACTTCCTTCTCCACTTGGCTCTTTGTTTGCTCTGGTGACTATAGTATAAATCAGCCACCCTGGCTTATAGACTTTTAATTGGCTACAGTTAGTAATGTTTTCTCCTTGGTCTGCCACTCTAGGTTATCTGAACTTAAGTTTCTCAGGCTGTAAGGAGTCTTGCTATAGGTTTATAGGCATGTTGTCTAGTATAGCCAGTCTGTATACTGTAGCTTATCCATTTGGTAAGGGGAAGCAATTGTTCAGGAAATAGCTGTAGACCGTTTTGAATATACACATAAGTGAAGGAACATTAACAGGACTTACACCTGATAAATGATGCTAGGTCGAATTTAATCGCTCTCAATCATTATGTACATCTTGAGCTAGAACCATTACGCGTGGCAAAGACAGTATGCAAGGATGTCCCTGGACAGAGGTGATTCAGTAGATGCGTACCCAAATCCATTGTGTTATGTTGACCTAAAGAAAGTGAAACTACTCGCTCCAGAGCCCTGAGACAGAAGTCATTGCATTTCACAGGTGTCTCCCGGCAAGATGCTAAAAGCCTGACCGCTATTGCAGAAGTTGTGTGATGGTTGCTCGAGCGGAGAGACGTAGTTGTCATCTACACGACGTCTCCGATGTTTTCTCACATCGCCTTCACGACAGCCCAACATTTGTCAATGGGTAGAGGGTAAAGAAATACTGACCTCATGATGGCTCCAGAGACTATAGAAGCTTGACAAATGAACGTTCGCCGCCTGATTGCTCAATACAGAATGATTATTCGTACTACGCCTGATTATGCCTTCTCCTCATTAATCCCCGCCTCTTCAACTGACCCCTACTCGATAATTCCCCCGTATCACAGGAAATATTTGTCTTTTCAAAATCTACTGCTACCTCCGTAGAGTAACGGGCTTTCTCCCCGCGTTGTACGTTGAACGTGGCGATAAAGTTTAGGTACTATTTGCTGACCATGCCAGCAGTGAAAGGAAATGGATTTATGTGGCTCATGTGCTTCTGAGCGGCATTGTGATGAAACCACCCGTGTATCAGTTAAGTAAATCTCTGGGAGGAGGCACCCTTTGAAGCTATGGCTACACTTCATAGCGGCATCCGTTGCACCTTCTCTTGTACTAGAAGTAGACCCAACTCTTGGTTTTATCTTATAGCATGATTTGTATTTAGCTTTTTGTATTTTAAATGGTCCTTTTAATGCTTCAATAATACCTAAATCGCGACTTAGCCACGATAATGCAGCGTCTATATTAAGACCCTTGGATCACCTAGAAGAGACGCTAATGATATCTTCCACATAGTTCATCCTTCTGGGAACCGGATACTGGGCGGCGAGTCGGTGGATCACACTGGAACGCCTGCTGACAAGGGTCGAGTCTAGACCGCAACATGCAATCTGAAGGCTTGAACTATAAAGCTGGTAACTTTTATCGAACCACGTGTGCTAATGATAATGGGATCAGCAGGACAGACAGCGAAGTATACGAGAGAGCAGTATTGCGGTTAAACTATAAATCAAGGGATCAGAGGGCGGACCTTGACACATCATCCCCGGAGTCTGCGAGTACTATCGAGCATCATATACCAATTTCTACTATCTTTTCAATCATGGCGGAGCCTAGCCACATTTTGGGCTCTCTCCCAACCTTGAAAGATACTGTTCAACAGCTGGGTAAGCTCGTGGAGGACCCGACAAGTGATTTGAACGAGAAGGAACTCCCTGGCCTGGACAAGCTTATTACCGACTGGTATGATGAGGCCACTGAAGTAAGTAACGAAGAATTCGCTCAAAGGATTCTTCAAGTCTTCCGAGACTCAACTCATAACGATATATACATGACCATAAAAGGAAACCTACCGCTTGAACAAGAACAGATATTTGACAAGTTCGTCGATGGTAGTATTACAGCTAGGGAGGCGGGTGAGCTTGTTGCCAAGGCCCCGGCGGTATCAAAACCTAAGCTGCATGCCAATGATTCTTTAAATGAGAAGTTTCATCCCGAATCCGCTGGAACGGAAACATCGTCCCAAAGGGAATTCATCAAAGTGAGATCATTTCAAACGCTCCAGATACTCAATCTCATATATGCAGGGTCATGTTTCAAACTTACCATTCGAGAACTGGGGTCGGACGGTAAAGAACACACCTGCAGTCACATACTATCCAGAGAATGTTGCAGAAGTGCAGACAATCATTCGGGACGCAATTAAAAACAAAAGAGGCGTTCGAGTTTCTGGTTTTCGTAAGTCCTTTTCGATGTTCATAAGATTCCACTATTTGACAGTCGATTTAGGCCATTCCTGGGCCCCTGTCTTTGGACGAAATGATAAGTTGGGCCAAAAGAACAATGGAGATGTTCTTATTTCTACATTGACCGAGCTTGATGCAGGCGTCCTTCCGAACCTGAGTCCGTTACCCTCAAGTCTCTTCCAGCCGAAGGAGACTGAATTGAACCATATCGAGATGGTGGATGCATCCTATGTTAAAGGTCCAATTCTTAGAGACGGGAAGAGGTATGTTCGTGTTGGCACGGCTACTACGAATGAGCAGTTCCGTCGATGGTGCATCAGTGAAGGCAATGTGACTCTGCCAGTTAACATTATCGAAACTGCCATAACCTTTGGCGGCAGTAATGCAACTATTTGGTACGTGATATGCTCCCCGCCTACCTCAAGCTAATGTCTTCTAGTCACGGCGCGGGAATTAACCACCCGACGTTAAGCGACCTTGTAAGATGTATCGAATACGTCGACGTCCATGGTAAATTACAGAGGGTAAACATGACAGACACCAAGTTGCTAAAAGCGGCTAGTGGTTGCTTTGGGCTTCTTGGTGTTGTCACCCACTTAACTTTTGAATGTGATGCCATGTCAACGGCCGTTATGTATCCTGTCAAGCTGGATGTTGTCGATGCCATTCCTCCTCCGCCTGAGATGAAATATTTAGATATACCGGGTCCTCTTCGAAAGCCTCGTACGGAGAAACAGAAACAATTATCGCTGCAGAACTTTGAACGACGTGCAAACGAGGACTACTACGCCGAATGGTTTTGGTTCCCATACTCCAGTCAGGTATGGGTTAACACATGGAAGACAGATAAGAGAACAACCAACGTCGTCGATTATCCCAGCCATGCAAAGACCTTTATTCAAGTTCTTGGTACTACAATCATGAACATCGGGCAGACCATATTGCAAAGGATCAACGCTTTACAGACTAAGCCTTACATGCAAACAAGCTTCTTATGTGAGTTGGGTCGCTCGTTCCATGGCGTGAGGCTAATAGAAAGCGCATAGCATGGCTCGCTATGAAAAATCTGGACGAACGAAAAGGGAACGAAAAGCCGATAAGAACGCTTTTACCGAACGCGCTTCACTTCCAACGAGGTGTACATAATATTCGAGTGCGTGATATGGAAGTCGAGATCCCAGTAAGATAGTTGCCTTCATTAAGCGACACATTTTATTAACTGGTCTTCAGCTCCACGCGAAGAAAGGTACAAAAAGCGAACGTGATTACACTAATGTTCGGCGGGCTTGGTGGGACGCCATAAGAGCGTGTTACGATAACATCGATACTTGCCCAATGCGCATGCCTCTAGAGATGCGAATCGTGGGCTCTAGCGAAGTCACTCTGGCACCACAACGCGGTCATGGACTTGGCACATGTGCAATCGAGATATTAACCTTGAAGGTTGTTGCCGATATCTGGGAACCGTATGCCCAGCAGGTTCTGAACAAATGGGTAAGCTACAAGGACAACGATGGCAAGCAAGTGGTCGTTAGACCACATTGGGCCAAGGAGTGGTACCCTTACAAGGTTAATGGCAAGCCATGGGTGGAAGAGCTGAGGAATGAAGTGTATAAGCATGAAATTGCAGAATTCAAGGGGTTGATGGCGGATATTGGTAAGAAGGATGGCTGGACGCTTGCGGAAGTCAAGAGAACTTTCTCCAATGAGCTTCTTGACTATCTGTATTTGGATGATGTTAAAGCATCACTTAAAGACGATACACATATCCAGGTGCATGACGTTCTAGCACAGTCATATCTTCGGAGATTGCTAGCTATGAGCAGTTGCGGCTTGTTTCACAGCTAGACATTATTGAGTTAGCTGCTTCTAAGAGTCTCGGCGGATAGTTAAACAGTTACTATCGTGGGATGCAGCCACGGTCCGCAAACTTGTCACACAAGACCTGGAAGTTATCTTTAGCAATCTCGCGGGCACATGGAAATTCTCATACAATCTTGTTAAGTTGATTGCGATAAGTGAAGCACACATCAAGGGCGACGCGAAGTAAATGTGGCTGGCTGAAGATACAGGGCAAGTTAGTTCCATACTCAGCTGCAACAATATTGGGAAGAACTAAACCCAAAAGACCATGGTGCGTAAACTATTGAAACACGGCTGAATTGTTCACACTACTTCACGTCGTGAATCCCCCGCACTATCAAACTCCAAATATTCTTCTCTTTCATTTTCAGTTTCTTAAAGTATACAAATCGAAGTATCGCGATGGAACACAAATCATGGGATGTAAGTACAAGACCAAAAGAGCTACGTCTAGGCTACTTGAGGCATTTGACGTAGCTGAACTTTAACCTTTGATTAGGCCATCCTCACCTACATGCGTGAACGCAATGACCTTTTCAACTTTGACACGCTTAATCAGATTTTGCAAATGGACGATGATGGGTCGCACGAGTTCACTGCCGGCATCTTTGAAACTTTCTGCGGTGAGGCAGAAAGCTCGATTGCGAAATTAGAAATCGCACGGTATGTATAACATGATGCCAGGTGGGCTACACAATTCTAACATATGCTAGGGAACGGTCTGCTCTCCGCGAGATCGGTGATCTTTCTGACTACCTTCATGGCTCAGCTGCAATAGCTGGGTCAATTAAAGTCTACAACATCGCTCAGAAGTTGAAATATCTTTCTTTTCAGAGAGATGAGAAAAATGAAAGATTTATGACCGATGAGGAGGCTCTTCCGCGCGCCGAGAAGCTGATAGATAGCTTTCGTGAAGAGTCTAAGGAAACTATCAGTATCCTGCGACAACTCATTAATACTGTATATGAGTAAAGGAATGGATATATTAGCTCTATATAAATACAGAAGCTACGAAATCAGTATCCCAAGTGCCCGTAGTCCCCCTGTCGCTATTATCATTAGTGATATTACTGCCAGTGTTTGGATAGCCTGTGGTGCTGCTCATTATGTGACTGTAATTATTCTTGTCCTGGAGCTTAGTTGATATGGCGCATAACAGTAGAAAGTATATTATCCTCGCTCTCGAATAGACATTAATCCCGAACTATATCCTTGATGTCGCCCCTTAATTGCAGACCCTTTCCTTGAAGATATCCCCAATTAGCCCAACCAACTCTTGCCACGGGGTCTCCTGCATAACTTATAACTACTTAAACCCATTGGCAGGAGTTGGTCCCGTCAGGGTTGGCTCCAGTGAAAGGGTTGCAAAGGCACCTGATGCGCTTGCCGGGAAAGGTGTTGTCAAGGTCCAAGCAAGCAGATGTTTCGCTAATCACCGTTCCCAACATTTTGCCCTCACATCTTCCGCCGTTTCCGCTCTTTCCCTCGAATAGGTACCAACCGGTACCGGCTTGGTAGACGGAGTGGCTGGAATCGTCCATAGTAACCATGTGCAAGTCGAAGCTGTGGTGGCCGTAGTTGAGGTCGCCCGAGCTGCGGTTGTAAGTATTGGTGTTCGTCTGAATTCGGTTCAGATGGAAGACTCACCAATCGTGGCTCTTGTACTCGTTGGCCTTGGGGAATGCAGCTGAGGCCAGTCCGACACTGCCGGCAAGGGCGAAGATCACGTTCTTTGTGAAGTACATGGTGAAGAAGGCCTAAGTATGAAATTTAGAGAGATAGTCGCAAGTAGAAAGGTTTCTCAAATGGAAGATGCGAAGGTTGATAATGAGAAAAACAAATCGAAGGAAGAAAGGCTGTATTTATATTTGCTTTCCCAGGATGTAACTCACTATTCGTGGCACAAAAAGAATCTCAAATCATTCTGATATTACGGTCTACAGGCGGTAGGGTTCTACTGGTAGCGTCTGCCAAGTTCTTGATGCTTGTGGAGTTCAATTTTAAAAACAAGGCTGAAGTAATGAGAATGCAATGTCAATTGTCAACGTTGCCGATATTCTTTGAAACATTCAAAAAGATCGACGTGAGCTCAGACCTATTACCCGTTACTTGGCGAGTTATAATATCTTCCAAGCCCATAGAAGTGGGGTTGGGATCCTGAAGGATCCCTAGCACGGCACCTGTTCCAAGTCGGTGAGAATATGAGCTAACAATATTTAGACTTAGCTCCTCAACACACTGTTGGAAATAGTAATACAGAGGTGGTACAGGTGTTCGAGGCTGTTGATACCAAAGAATTCTCATGTAGCCCTTCGGATCACGGTGCCCGAACCTTGTATTACAGTGTGGAGCCTATCCGTTTATTCGTATTAGCCAAATCATTTCTCAAAAGGGTGACTCATTACTGATGGCAGTGTGCTGCAATTTTGCAAACAATGATAGATCCAACAATTAACTTGAACAGCGTGCCTGCGTATAAAGGATGGGGAAGGGAAAGAGAAGTTCCTCCCATAAGGCGCTCATGGTAGTGTTTATGAAGTCCAGTGACAACAAGACTTTCAACATGTTGCTGTATTGTTGTTCTTCACAACAGTACATATGTCTATTGACTGACAATCTAGGCAGTTCCGCCTCACTAGGTCAGATGGAGATATAAAAGGATAAATGCGGTGGTACCTAGGACCGAGCAACAGCATCTAACTTCTGGCAGTTTTATCTGAGAAGTCTGCGACAGACACGCAATTTTCTCCTTGTGCACTACACGGTAGCGGTGATTAGGCCCGGATGGCAATAGGATGTTGACGTTCTAGCAAGAGATCAACGTGATTCCTCTATGGATCCCGAATCTGGCATTTGCACAGCTTGATTACCAAGTCCAGCCAGTGTACTTAGAAGGTGAGAATCTCCAATCTGCTGCATCTAACCCCCAGTATAATTATTTTCGATGGGTGCACTGCCTGAAAGGGTTGAGGAGCTAGAGGTTTGTATGTAAAAGCGTTGTAGTTGTTGGTGAGGTTTTCTATTAGCTGTAGCTGAGGGAGGCTCGAGTTGCTGAATTGTACTTCAATTGGCTGAAATGAATTGACCTAGACATTCTTAGCATGGATTTTTTATCCAATTAGACGAGATACAGTACAGTAATGGCTTTAGGCAGAAACTGCTGTGATAAGATATGATGAGGAGCGATAAGGCACGATAAGATAAGATGAGATAAGATGAGATAAGGATGTTTCCGATATGTGCTGAGATGTAAGGTACGATAAGATAAGATAATATACCTACCCGGAACCTTTCAATATCTTGCAAGAGGTCACTTAGATATGATAAATTGTACCAGACTAATTCGATAACTTTTATAATGAGATAAATATAGTTCTAAACTACCTGTTTATCTATACCATCACACTATCAGGCAATGACTGGAAGTTAAAGGATGATTCCAGAGCTATGTTATTGTTCAGTATTGTTTTTAAATTATTGATTTATATGCACAAGCTAAGACTTCAAACGACGCAATGTCAACCAGCTTTACTGAATACATATGTCTAGAGCTTTATCCTTCCTTTCTAGGTCGCGTGACTATTATTGCCATTACTTTCCAATTGGTATCTTCTCCCACACTTGTGTAAGGGAGCTGACTCAAGTAGCCCGTTATCGGCCTTGGTCCCACTGCAATCCCTACCTAACATAAGATAACCTTGGCAAAAGTTCTCCATGTCGGCAGTTAGTGTCCATGCTTGATATAAGCTTACAAGGATTAAACACTCAATGAAACCTATGCGTAGCCAGAATGTCCTTCCAAGAAGGGAGAGCCTCTTGGCGCCCGGCATTCGCATGTCTCGTATATTCGCGGCGGAAACTGCCCGGAACAGAAGGTACAGGGATGTTTCGCGTCATGCGGGTTTACACTAACATGTTCCCGGAATAGACTCGGGTGAAGTATGTCCACTCACGATTGAAAGCGGCAGGTCAAGTTTGACGGACTAAATTGCATATGGAGCTACGAGTATCAAGCTGCTCCTCTGGTCAGTCGAAAAGAAAAAAAGACTAATGTCTATGCTGCGGTGAGATGAACCTTTGATCCAGGTGAACGGAGATGTCTCATAAGCGGAAGTGATCGTCAAAAGATAGAAAGACAAGCAGATTGCAGTCAGTTCTTATTATCATTATAAATACAGGCCAGAGCTTCCAACACGAAGTTTAGATCACACACGCTATAGTGAATTTTCTTATTAACTCCTCCCTGCTTTCGCAAGTTACAAATTCACGACAATGGTCTCCAAACTCGCTCTTGCTCTTTTCTTTGGCAATGCCTTGGCTGGTCTTACAGGCCGAGCCCTTCCTCCTCGCTGCGCCATTACAGACCCTACTACTGAGCAAGTCCAGCACGCACAGAACTTGAAGAAGATTGAGTCTGTGTCTAAAGTTGCAGCCTCTCCTATTACGGTTGATACATACTTTCACGTTGTATCCTCGTCTTCATCAAAGTACATCTCAAAGGCCAAGCTTCAGGCTCAGCTAACCGCCCTGAATGACGCTTATGGACCCCAGGATGTTACTTTCAAGCTTATCGACACTACCTTCACCACCAACTCTAACTGGGCTGCCGGTAACAGCGAGGTTGCTATGAAGCGACAGCTCCGACAGGGAGACTACAAGACTCTCAACCTCTACTTTACTGATGTTGCTAAGCTTGAGGGTATGGAAGCTCTTGGATACTGTTTCTTCCCCGAGCCCAATGTCTCAACAGGATCTGAGACCTTTATCCGAGACGGTTGCGTTATCGTCGCCGAGACCGTACCTGGAGGCTCTGCTGCTCCTTACAACTTGGGCGGTACTGCCGTCCACGAAGTCGGTCATTGGTTCAATCTTTTCCACACTTTCCAGGATGGCTGCAATGGTGGTGATCTTGTCAGCGATACACCTGCCCAAGCCCGACAGACAAGCAGATGCCCTGCTCGCATGGACACTTGCCCCAACCAGCCTGGCGACGATCCCATCCACAACTACATGGATTATTCTGATGAGTATGATATCCTGATTGACATCGATCCAAGTATGAGGCTAATTCAAATCCCAGTGTCTGCTATGAGGAGTTTACTCCTGGTCAGAAGACTCGCATGCATTCGGCTTGGACTACCTACCGCAAATAGATGGATAACGATAAGAGTGCATATTTATTACTGCTTGTATATAGTTTTGAATACTAGTGTCGGTAGTGCTTTAAGTATATATAAGAACAAATACCTAGTAAATCGCTCCTTCCTATTCAAGCTACGCTGATAATTTAAACTCGTGTTATTTCTAGTACCCGTAATTAATTCAACAACGATTGCATACCACTAAGATTAGTTGGTTCCAAGATAAGAAGGAACTACCTTCTCAGCGCACTGGAAATTCCACGGCTATACGGCACGTAGACACTTATTATGAATTGAGGGGGAAGTCTAGTTTCCTTTCTTATCACGCTCTTCTACCTAGCCATGCAACCCAATTGCCCAGGCATCCGCGTTTCTCAACTTTGAGCTTACGCAAGCCACTTAGGCAACTGAGGAAAGAAACTATATTAGTCTAACTATCTGCGCCCATATTATAGCTGTTTAGATATAACATATCTTAATTAAGTCGCACATTCTCAATCTGTCGCATAAATGATCTGAAAATGGCCTCCTCTGTTAACACCCCGGAAAGTTCGTCTCACAAGTTGAGTCCCAGCGCCTTAGCCGCACGTGGAAGACCAATTACTGGTCTTTCAATCTATCAGGATACCAACGAAGACATCACGCTGGAAAGAGTACATGAGCTTATGTCAGAAATGAATGCCGATGTTCCACAAGGAGGCACCGACATTATATTTGGAAAGAAAGAAGCTCAACGTCTACGTTTTTGGCCACCGACTTCAAATTCTAAAGCGCCAATCGTCGTCTTTGTCCATGGCGGGAGTTGGACAATTGGCACTTACCTCGACTCTGTCGGCTCAAAGAAAGTCAAGTACTTGAATGACCTGGGCTATGCTTTTGCATCCATCGACTACACGCTCATTCCAAGTGTTACTGTAGAGGAACAGGTGCAAGAGGTTGCTGACGCAGTAGCATACCTGATAAACAACGCACTGGCAATCGGAATTGATCCTGGACGTGTTGTCTTGATGGGTCATAGCTCTGGTGCGCATGTTGTCAGCCTGGTCGGCACCGATCCAAGCTATGCACGAAAAGCAGGATTCGAAATTGGCGTCTTGAAGGGAATCATTGCATTAGATGGCTCAAACTATAATGCAGCAGCTTCTATTGCAGACAACACAGGATCAATTGTTGAGAACATGCTTCACGGACTGGGTAGAGATCCAGAGAAGTTAAATGCAATGTCGCCTACGCTTCTTGCAGCCGCACCCAATGCTTGCGCGTTTCTCCTTCTTCATGTACAGCGCAAGGGAGATATCCGACAAGCGGTAGAGTTCTCTGCTGCTTTGAAAGCTGCGGGCACGAGTGTTGATCTACATGTTTTTGAGGGAGAGGGTTTTGAAGGACATGTAGCACTACTCTTGCGAATTGGCGACGAAAGCTATCCTGCAACTGATCATATGAAGGAGTGGCTGGAGAGTCATGTTCCAGCGCAGGTCTAGGATTACTGGATGCTGGAAATTGTAACGGCTTTTGCATCCTAATGGCGGCTTTAATAATCCTATAGGAAGGTTAGCATTTTGCTGGCGAGAATTTAGACTCTAAACAATGCATTTGAAAGCTCTATTGTGCCAAGAAAATTGACCTTAGTCCCAGCTTCTGGAAAATCGTCCGAACCACAACTCAAGCTTGTAACTAGAATAGAATGGTACTGTACCTTGTGCAAGTTTGTTTAACGTCAGAATCCTATCATTACAGGTCACGCGACTATAGCCTACGTCGATATTGGAGGGTAAAAGAGGCTTCGCTCACAAGAACCGCTCAACGGCAATGCAATGAGGATAAAGAGGATAAAGAGAATAAAGTAGGGTGATGATGCAGTAATTGCTCAAGAGCTCCTATAGATGATTGTATAAACGATAATAATAATCTTATGCTAAAAAGACCACATTATTATCTTATAGAAGATCACTTATTACTATTAATAATTTTCCCGTTTACAGTACCTAGCACTAACTCTGAAAAGCTTAGCACTACCAATCACATGACTCTGTCACTTCTGTCAAACTGACGTAGTAATAACCCTTTAATTACTCAAAACATGCGCAGTACATCTTTGTGTCCGTGTCTGTCATGAAAGAACAACATGGATAACAGCAATTCAGCAGACAAGAAGTCGAACACCAAGCGTAGGCGCATCACACAGGCGTGTGATTACTGCCATCAACGCAGCATCAGATGTCGCCCATCAGATAACAACCAGAAATGCAAAAATTGCGAAGATTTTGCACAAGAATGCACATACCATCGAAAGCCTCGGCGACGTGGAACAAAGCCTCGGGATAAATCAACAGACCACGAAAACTATTCAGCGGAGGGTGAAACTTCGCCCCCTACCAACCTGACTGCTGGACTACCAACACAAAGTAGCGGACTGCCCCGTAGTGTGAGATGCGTACCTGTGCCGCCAGCCGTTTCTGTTGATGAGGGTCAATGGAAAGCACCGTATGTTGCCAGCCAAGCCAACATTATGGACTTGGTGGAGATATACTTTGAGGTTGTATACCCGATATTTCCTTTCTTTCATCGACCTTCATTCGTTAGACGAGTCTCTCGAGCCGAGTATACCTCTGACAGATCTATGTTCTCCGTCACCATGGCCCTGTGTGCCCTTGTTAGTGGCCGCATACGGGACGGATCGGTAACAAACCCCAAATGGGATCTTAAGCCTCTACATGAGATGCAACCTGAACTGTTCTTCGTCGAGGCCAAGAAACAGCTCCTTGATCTTACCACAGACTCCAACATCAACATCCTTCGAGCACATGCCATCCTTGCCATAGCAGCTATTCAAGATGGGAAGACTCGCGATATGCATCAGCACATCGGCGTCTATCATACCCTGGTGGCGATGGACGGTCTACACATTGAGGCTAATTGGCCACCCGGAATTGGCGTTGTGGAACAGGAGGAAAGGAGAAGACTGGTCAGATATACGCAAGCTATATTTCGAACGTGGATAAAGCTGACTGGGTCTCTTAGTTTTGGTCTATGTATACACTCGACATCTATACAGCGGTGGTCTGGGGTGGCATCATCCGATGTAGTGAATGTCAGTCTGACGTGGCGTATCCAACAGAAGTTGATGACGAGATGATCGACGACAACGGGATGACACCACCACATCCAATACCTGGTAATGCCAGCCAGATTTTCTCAGGACGAGCGGACTGCTGGCTATCGGGCTGGAATTTCGTCACTGACCTGTATCGTGTCCTTGAGCACGCTTTGACAAGGCTACGAGGCTACAGAAGACGACAAACTACGAATCCATTCCTAGTAGGGATGTTCGAGGATGACTTCACTGCTACCAAGTCATCAGTTCGCGAAAACGTCGTTCGTATGTATCTTAGCCTGCCCGACTGCTTTAAGGAAACGCCTGAGTTGGTTTACAACGCCCAGAAAGATCGATTCGGGTTCCAGGCCGCGAACATTACTGCTACATTCCAGCTACTGCGTATTGTCCTCTTTGCTGCTGGCGGAAGCAGTATCAAGGAACGTTGTCAGATCGCTAGCGAAGTTGTCGAAGCATTTGTCTCGATACCGATTGCTTATTTACTTTCAATCAGCACTCCGCTGTTACACCATCTCGGAGGGATTGGGACGATTCTGGGTAACGTGCTGGAGGAACCGTTGAGCGAAGAAGACTATACCTGCGTACGAGGAGTGATGATTTCGATGGCCCAACTCTTGGAGAATCTGGAGGTTATACACCACAGCACTAGTGAGAGCGAGAAACTACGATCACAAGTTGCCCGCATTGACAAGTATATGGCTACTCAGCGACATATCACCCTATCAACTACTGTTTTGGCAGGAACTGAAGGCATGGTGGGACAATCAGTACTTGAAGATCAGGAAAACCAGGGTTACCAAGAAATAATCCCTGACATGTCTTTAGACTGGACATTGCCAGAAAATGGAGAGCTTCTCGGAGATCTGACTTGGAACTTCAATCTAAATTGATACAATAGTATGAGAAAACGCCACAATATGAATACATCTCTTTGATCTGAAAAGCCAAGTTGTTACCAAACGTTCTTAAACATGAACCACATCTCTCTGCTCAACCGTGGCATGTCCGTGTTGCTCCACATCCTTTTCGATGACATGAGATGGCTGCGTAAATCCATCAACCTCTTGAAGCAGAAGCCTAGATGCCAGTGCGACATCTCCGTCTGCTTCGGCCAAGCGTCGCTGGTACTCTTTCATATTCTTAGACACAAAGAGGCTGTCACTCGTGAATAAAAGGTTGATCTCCTCCAGTGACTTCTGAGATACCTCAGGGAAGAAGAACCAGATAAGAGGCATAGCAACGACGTTCATGGCCCCAAAGAAGATGTAAGTGGCCCAGCCTAGACGCTGGAGCATAATGGGAATGACGAATTGAGTCATGCCACAGCCACAAGCCCAGCCGAAAATAGTGAAGCTGTATCCTTTGGCACGGATCTCTTGGGGCCAGATTTCTGTGCCATAGATCCAGCATGGAATAATGTTAAACATGGTGAAGAACCTAAACCGAGTTAGAAAAGGTAGCTACGCTGTTCACAGTGTTTCTTACCAGATATAAACAAAGACAAATGAAGCTGCAGCAGTACCAAGCTGTTGAGACTTTTGAAGATCTGTAGCGGCCGCGTCTTGGGAGCTCTTGATCAAGGCTGCAACAAGGATGAGTGAGATTCCTTGAGTGACGAAGGAAACCATAAGAGACTTGACGCGACCGATTCGATCAATCACAAAAGACGCCGCCACAGTTCCAGGAATGCCAATAGTGTTGGCAAGCCCAGCCAGCCACATAGACTTCTGTGCATCAAAGCCAGCCAGCTTGAAAAGGGTACCAGACCAAGCGGCAATAGCCAAGATGCCGGTCCATTGTTGAATCCACTGAAGGGCAAATCCCATTACTGCTCGCCTTCCCAGATGTAGCTTGCCCGAGTATCGCCCCCCAAGTGCTATGTTGAGTAAATTGTTTCGCTTTTGGTGGACGGCTTCGACAATCGAGTCGATTTGAGCGAGCTCGGCGACGATCTTGGGTTCATCTCGTGTTAAATCGCCTCGGAGCTTGCAGAGAATATCCACAGCCTCTTCCCGTTTTCCGTTTGCGATGAGCCATCTAGTCTTGTTAGTACCGGCGGCCGCCATGGTTGTGTTGTGCATTAACATACCTAGGAGATTCGGGCAGGAATGGCAGAGCAAGATCAACAATAATGAGCGGGATGGTCATCCAGGCCAGAGGAAAGCGCCAACGGAACTCAATGTTGGTGTTTCGGATACCAAAGTTGAGCCAGTATGCGATAACGATGCCCAGGTAGTTGGAAACAAACACCAAGGAAAAACTAGAGCCGCGATCATGGGCTTCGGAAAGTTCGCTCACCCAGGGAGGTACGATGGCATTGATGAAGCCAATACCTAGACCCGCGATGATTCGAGCACAGAGAAACATGTCCGAATTTTTACTGCCCGCCATGAGTGCAGCGCCGAGAATACCAAAGGTAGTGCCAACAAAGACACCACGTTTGCGGCCAATTTTGTCACCAACCCAGCCTAAAGACGCGATTAGTATTATCCTGTCATCCTCAAGGAACTTCTCATAGCTTACCTCCCAAGAAACAGCCCCACATTCCACCGAAGTAGTAGCCGCAGGCTAAACCGCCTTGTTTAGTTGAGTTGGTGACGATGCCATTCGAGCCAATGCCGGCCATATCAATGAAGCCGGGGGTCTCGCTCACGGTACCCAGCACACCCTGATTATAACCTAGGTTGTGTCAGTTTATTCCAATTCATGAGGTTTCGTGGCTGTCTGACCTTCAAAGATCAAAGCCGTTGAAGCGACAATGTTGATAAGAAACAACAGCGCCTTGCCAGGCACATGCCTCCAGACGTGAAAATTGAGCATGGCTGTAGACAGTAACTTGGATGTTGATGTGGTTGCAATGGTGATTGATGGAGTGATGAAGAGGGCCCAGAGACTCAGGGATGGAGTGGAATCATCCAAGTTTATATCCCCTTTACACTTGACCCGAGAAGAGCCTTCCTGTGGACCGAGCTAACCTTGCAAGCCACACTCCATGATCTACTCCGTGATCCCCCATGATTCCCCAGGTTAAATCTAAGTTTTTTTTTTGCGGGGGGTGGGTGTTAGTGGCAATAACCTGTTCGTCTCTGCTCCGTTTAGGCGCTTAAACGCTTGAACTCGTTGTTTTCGTTAGAAAGGAGGTGATGCCCTTTTAACCGTTTAAGCGAGTTTCGGGAGGCAAACAATCCATTCTTTACCTTGCCAGATTCCAGAACGTACTAACATTGCGATCAAAGATAAATATTCTTGTCTCCTTCTGAGAAAGCTATCTGCAATCGAGCAGTTTCTCACCAAGTCTTTACCATATCGAACAGCATTCACCATGGGATCTACAGAAGGCCTCACCCAAGGCGCCCACGCGCCTCTTGACATCACTGTCTTGGGATTGAACTCAGGCACATCTATGGATGGCATCGACTGCGCGCTGTGCCGATTCCGACAAGAATCGCCAGATGCACCAATGCATCTCGAACTCCTAAAGTACGACGAGATTCCGCTCGAACCGACGATCAAAAAAAGGGTGATGCGAATGATCCTACACAACTCTACGACGCCCGAAGAGCTATCAGAGGTCAACGTCCTTCTTGGAGAGACCTTCTCAGATGCGGTTATACAATTCTCCGAGAAACACAACATTCCACTGTCATCCATTGATGCCATCGGCTCTCATGGCCAGACCATCTGGCTGCTCAGTATTCCTGAAGAGGGGCAAACAAAATCTGCCTTGACCATGGCAGAGGGCTGCTTTATTGCTTCAAGGACGGGCATCACCACTGTTACCGACTTCCGTGTCTCGGACCAGGCCGCTGGCCGCCAAGGTGCCCCTCTCATCGGCTTCTTTGACTCTCTTCTACTCCACCATCCCACCAAGTTTAGAGCCTGTCAAAACATTGGTGGCATTGCGAACGTTTGTTTCATTCCACCTGATGTCGATGGAGCACTGAACACCGAGTTCTTTGACTTTGATACTGGTCCCGGCAACGTGTTTATCGATGCGGCGGTACGATACTTTACCAATGGCGAGAAGGAGTATGATAAGGACGGAGAGATGGGTCGGGCTGGAGAGGTGAACCAGGAAATGGTGGACGAGTTCCTTCAGACCCATCCATATTTCTCCCTTGACCCCCCCAAGACAACTGGCAGGGAAGTGTTTAGGGATACAATTGCCCATGACTTGATTGACCGT
Source organism: Fusarium transvaalense (assembly GCA_013623685.1). Classification (NCBI taxonomy): domain Eukaryota; kingdom Fungi; phylum Ascomycota; class Sordariomycetes; order Hypocreales; family Nectriaceae; genus Fusarium; species Fusarium transvaalense. Next base: position 77,423 of record JABFFG010000401.1, read on the forward strand.
GGCCTCAAGAAGGGAATGTCTGCAAACGACATTGTTGCCACCATTACACGCATTACTGCCCAGGCCATTGTGGAACATTATAAGCGATACATGCCAACCGAGTACGGTCCGCTGGCCGAGATTTACATGTGTGGTGGAGGAGCGAGAAACCCCAACATCACAGAGTATATGCAGAAGGCCTTCCCCGACACACGAATTACCATGCTTGACGAGGCTGGTATCCCTTCGGATGCAAAGGAAGCCATCACATTTGCCTGGCAAGGAATGGAGGCTGTCGTCGGAAGAAGCATCCCTGTTCCCTCACGTGTTGAGACTAGAAGGGAATATGTATTGGGCAAGGTCAGCCCAGGCAAGAACTATCGCAAACTATTGAAGAAGGGAATGAGCTTTGGGGGTGATTTAGAGTATCTACCGCCTGTTAAGCAGCTTGTAAACTACGTCAACGGCCAGGTGTTTAGTACTACAAAGTAATAGATTATACTTTTTGTCTTGACAACGTCGGTCAATAAGATTAAGGCACTGATATAAACTGCATTAAACCAATCCCAAAGTTTGACTCGGGGCCAGTCATACGAGGGATGGCTCTGCACCAAGCTAGCTCACGACTAAGCCCGCAACGCTCAAAATATCTCAGCAATGTCGCTTGAGTATAGCAGGTTATCTGCGGTCCGAAAGTGCCATTTTCAGTGCGATAGCAAAACTCGATACTCTGGCATAGCATCCGTGCTGTTTCCTTAGCATCAGCTTGAACAGTTTCCAGCACGCTTGCTGCAATACTACTGTTCGCATTATCATGATGATTAGATGGATAAAGAAGCATGATTGTGTCAAACATGTCGAGCATTATGCTAGAGCAGAATATCCAGGCACTGGCGCCCCCAACAGACGAGAAGATGAGTGCAAATGGAAATAGCTTCTCTGTGTAGTTATTGTCGATTGGATTGCTGGCCCTAGCAGGGATAGACCAATATACCGGCTTTTGAGTTCGAGCCCAGGTACTTTTGTTGTAATTGTTTCGCCAATTATCGAGATCTAGAGACTTCTGGACAAGCAGTTTTATGTATGGGACCAAGTCAATATAATTCTTGACTTGTGAGAGGCCATGCGCACTGGCGATAATAGAGGGTATGTCCACAACGAGGTCTAGTAGTCCGCTGAAAGAGTCAGAGGTGATGGAAGGGCTGATGTGTTGTCTCCAGACATAAGGCTCCAGTAGAAGGGGACGCTTCTGAACCATGGCTTGAATGACCTGAAAAGCTATAAGCACAGCTCCGAATTTTTGCGTGGATTCATGCATACACATATGACACACAGACGGCGACATAGGTCGCTCCAACTTTGCGTATTCGTTCCTGACACGAAACGATTGCGAAGTATCTCAGAGATACCCTGCGCATGTGCATCCCAGCTTGTGCTTGCATGAAAAAGAAACAGCTGTTTTATGTCAGAAGCTAATTCCAGCCTAGAGGAGTGTCTCCTACTCACCTCGCAGGTAGAAAGAATAACAATAGTAGCAAGGCTCTCGTCACTATTCCCAGCGGATGGGCTATCCAGTATACCAATAATTTTAGACAGAGCCTGATTGTATAGCTGGACCGTCTTGTCATAAGAGATTCCCGGTTGCCCAGACACGCGAATTTGGATGGCACAGAAGGCCACGAGAGAGTGGTCTAATGCCTCACTGGGATTCCGCATGTGACATACAGCGTTGAACCAAGATGATGGTGTGGAAGTAGAGTCCCCTCCACTTTTTCTAACGCTGGAGAGTGGAAAATAAATCCTATCAGCAATAGAAAGCGCTTGTAGTCGGAATGTCGCAACTGAGTTTGAGGGTTGAGACGAATCAAGTTGCGCACGCATTTGCTGTAATAACCGAAAGCAATCTTTTGAGTCCGTGCTCTCCCTCTCCCGCTCTTGGAGCCTTGCATCTTTCACAACAGAAAGCGCAGAGACAGCTGGACGTGCTTGGGTTCGGTGGACCCAAAGTGTCGACCGCTCATACCCACGACATGAGATTCCGGCTTTAGAGCATCGTAGACATGTCGGAAAATTGAGGTCACACTGAAGGAGTATTACTCATGGTGGCAGAACGCGACATGATGTTTGGGACGCACCTTGACGCGACGCCTTTTGCAGTCGTAGCAAGCCTTGGATTTTCCAGCGATGCCGACCATTGCGCGACGAGGTAAGAGAAGAACGTGAATAGCGGGTGTGATATGTGTGCACTTCTACTCCGTATGATACGCTAGACTCTATTTAGTACCAAAGCTCGACATTTTTTGTAGGGGCATCCGTGAGAGACTATGTTAGTAAGATCTATGGTAAGAAATAAATGGGGAAAGATGGGAACAAAATGTTGAAATGGGTTTCTGTACATAACGTCATCTTATCTGGTCTATTACCGAGTACACTAAGCCGAACTCGGAACTATCTTTCGAGATATTGAGCAAGGGATAACAGCTGCAAGCTCCACTGTAAAGTCTCAAAGACGACTTTACCTGAAATGGAACCATTTTGCGAACAAGTGCTCAAGGGTAGCATTTGTCAGAAGGTTTATCTCTAAACTCTCGAAATCTATAAGAAAGAAACGGCCCTGGGAAGGCCAGGAAATTCATTGTAACAACTCATTCCTCCTTAAGAATAAGGCTTCAAAGTTGAATATTCCATTTAACGTCAATCCAATGGCGTTCCAAGACCAAAAGCGTTATCAGCTGTCCTCGCCCTCGGCATCAGAGGATGAACCGCAATTGCGAACACAATTGCCTACGGAGAAAGAGCCAGCGCAAGGGAACAGCCCTACAAATGACTTTGGGCCTCCACCCGATGGAGGCCTCGAAGCCTGGTTAGTTGTTGCTGGCGGGTTCTGTGCTGTTTTTGCCAGTTTTGGGTGGATCAACTGTAAGTTTATCCAACAGTAGGCAACTTCGTTTTATCATACACAAACTAACATTGATAGGTATCGGTATATTCCAAGACTATTACGAACAGAATCAACTCAAATCATATTCATCAAGTACTATCGCATGGATCCCTTCAGTGGAATCATTCATGATGTTCTTCTGGGTAAGTATAGTGTTTTGGTGGACTTCTTCAAAGCTACAATTTCTGATCGATGGATTTAGGGTCCCGTAGTCGGTAAAATGACCGATGAACTCGGCCCCCGTATACCGATCCTTCTTGGCTCCTTCCTCCATGTTTTCGGTTTGATGATGACATCGTTATCCAAGGAGTATTACCAGATTCTTTTATCCCAAAGTTTCTGTAGTGCGATAGGCTGCTCATTCCTTTTCTATGCTCGTAAGTCATCGCGTTCAGCTTCGGTATCTGTTCTTGACAGCAACTAATCACATCTCCTACAGCTATTGCTGCTGTTGGAACTTGGTTCCTTCGACACCGTGCCATAGCATTCGGTATTATTACCGCTGGTTCCAGTCTTGGCGGTATCGTTCTCCCAATCATGGTAAATCACCTTGTTGTCAGCACTGGTTTTGGCTGGGCAATGCGATCCATTGCGTTTCTATTTCTCGGATTACTAGCTATTGCGAACCTTACTATCAAATCGAGATTACCGCCACCACGAAGAAAGTTCAACCCTCAAGACTTCGTTAAGCCATTCCGAGAAATGCCATTTCTCTTTTTAACCATCGCCGCGTTTCTACTATACCTGGGCTCTTTCCTACCTTTCAACTTTATTATTGTGCAAGCAAAAGCACTGGGAGTATCACCGTACCTGGCTGAATACATGGTTCCCATTGTAAATGCTTCATCGTAAGTTTCAGGGTTGATCTTATCCTTCCATCGCCACCTATAGCTGACAAATCTTTCCAGTACGTTTGGTCGACTCCTACCAGCATATCTTGGCGACCGTGTTGGTGTCTTCAATGTCATGATTCCCCTGACTCTACTTGGTGGCATCTTTACTCTTACTGTGTGGCTTACAGCCCGCTCCACTGCATCGGTTATAGCCTACGCTGTGTTGTATGGTTTTACTTCTGGTTGTACGCTTTCTATTGTCCCCGCCATGGTTGCTTCATTCTCGGACGTCCGTGAAATTGGTACCCGCAACGGCTCGTTATATGGTGTGGCTGCCTTTGGTGTACTTGTTGGTAGCCCCATCGCCGGAGCTATTGTCAATGACCAGGGAGGTAACTTCTCAGGACTGATTATATTCTGCGGCGTTTCTATCCTTCTTGGGACAGCTTTTGCCGCCACATCCAGACAGCTTCTAGTGGGATCGAAGTGGAGGATAAGAGTGTAGGGTTTATAGTAACTAGCTTGGTGAAACAGACTCTGTGGTGTAGACAGAGTATGTGGTATATGTAAGGATGGCACTACCGGCAGTTAAAACGATTGAAGATCCCTGACTTGAGTCTGATTTGTAAAAGATTTACTTTTTGTAAAGTTGAGTAACCTAACTTGCTACTAATACTCGGGTCTCCACTCCCAATCCATCAGTCACTTGTGCAAAACCTTCTTCAAGCCCTCCGGTTAATGAACATTTCGTATTCATTAGCTGAAGACCAAGTTAGTAGTTTTCAAAATGGCACCTGTTATCTAGAAGAGGCAGTAATTAAACGTGTTTCGTATTGAGCTTACGCATTCGCTGCATAACCCATGGTTCAGATGGTGGACTAGACTAACCCGTTTGAGGAGTTATTGAACGCGCTGAGAGATATACATGGGAATTATAAAATATATATAAGTATCTAGAAACCTGAACTGGGCAGGTACCAAACAATTCCAATTACTTCATTCCAAGCTTCATACGCCCTCGCAAAATGATCTTCCATTACTTATTGCTTATTGCCTCCGCTACCGTTACCGCGGCTGTAGCAACATCTTCCGTGGCCCAATGTCCTTCCTTTCCATCATCGATGATTGAGTTTTCTGTTGACTTCAAGCAACCAAAACCGCCAATCATCAAGCCAGAGTACCAAGCTCACTTTGTCCAACACAAATGGTATGCGTCTTGATATCGAGACAGCATAACTATCGCTAACATTTTGAGTCAGGAATGTTCAACTGTCACACATCACAGCTGGTTTTATCAACAATTCACCTTCCAAGAACTTCGTTCGCGTGGATGAAGCTTTTGACGGCCAGCTAGCTTCGTCTTACTTCAACTATTCTAACGTTACCAAGTCGGGTTTGGTAGACAATATCCTGACCACTTATGATCAAAAGCACACAAACCCAAGCGTCTGGCGAGGATATGTGAATTCGAATTTTCCAATTTTTAGTGGAAGCATCTTGGTCGACTCCGGTGCTGTGTTTGAAGGGTTGGTGAAGCGGAAATTCAACACTTCACCCGTCGCCGCGGTAAGATTCCCAGTCCTGACGATGAGCAAGTGCGTTAGCTGATATCTGGAACAGTGGAGCATAATGTACCAGGGAGCAATACCAGTCACGGTGTACGTGAACGAATGCGCCGTTGTTGTCGGGTATGATTACTTCGCCCCGGAGCTACGAACTCGAGTTATTATGGAGTTCTTCAATATCCAGGCAAAGTAAAGACAACTTACACCAGACCTTCCCACCAAGTCAGGAGGGGTTTTGATTCGTTCGACGATTTTCCCCTGCTTTCAGCTCGCTTTCTATTCTGATAGCGAAGGTTGGCGTGTCTGAAAACTTCATCAATTGTAGCTGGTACCTCCCAGGATTAATAAGGGCATGGATATATTTCATTCGAACGGATTTTCAGTGAATGGAAAGAAAATACGTAGCTACACTAAGCCATAGTAACAATATCTCGCTAGATTGTATCATAGATTATCTTTCGGTACTTTGTAAAGCTTTGTAGGCCCAAACCTCCTCTAGGTCAACTACAATCCTCTTTGAAGCCACAAAACCTGTTCCAAATATTCGTTCAAGTAGCCTCACGATTTGTCTTTTTCGTAAAGGGCTGTTTGTGTTCGCACCGGCCATTCGGAGAGGAAACAAAAGTAATAGGCCGGGGATGCTGGAATTCTCAAGAATCTCGCTAGCTTGACTTGTAACAGCTGAGACATGCCTTTCGATCTCGTCTGTAGTTAGTGTAGGAATGCTATTTCCATCCCAGCATGTATAAAACGTATAGTTCATGCATATGAAAAGTTGGAGGGCATGGGAAACTGCAAGTTCAAGTTTGCAATGAAAGTCCAAGCAGTTGCCATGTTCCAATGTCTGCTCATGCCAATCCTGGAGTCGCTGTTGATGCATACAACCCTCTTGTGCGAGGCTGCATACATAGGGGTGATAAGCTCGCAGTGACTCCGGTATGTCTTCGATTTGATCGAAGAAGCTGTTGCTTGGTTAGCGAAAGTACAGGGGCTTACGCAAAAAAAAAAAAAAAAAAAAACTTACATTTTGCTGAAGGTTGAAACTTGGACAAAAAGCTCAAAGATTGTATCGACTCGACTTTTCGAAGTTGTTGGAAGATGTTGATGGTAGTTTCGCCATTTTTCTTCAGAAAGAATAGTATCATCACTATATAGGATGGCCCTATTTACCTCTAGCCAATTGAAAATCCCAAAGAACTGCTTGCCAAGTTTATTAATCAGTCTCTGCGTACCGAAACACTGAAGTATTCTTGACGTCCCGTACAGCATGTGGTTGGCCCATTGATCTCCGGATATTTGCGTCATCAACTTTCATTGTCAGTATACAAATCGAAAAAGGCGTGTTCATTGTTACCTCAAATAGTCCAAGAAGTAGTGTGCACCAAAGCACGCCTTCTTCACATGCCATTGCATCGGATGATTGCAGTTGAACTTGAAGTTTCTGGATTGAATTGCCATATGACCTCAAGGCGACATTATGTGGTGACCGCCTTTCGCCTCCAACGTTCACAGTAGCCCGTCTGCTGGCTTCTAGTGCGCCAATGGCAATTGTAGCTTCTCGGAGTGGCGCGCACTTTTGGATCAGGGGAAGAATATGAGATACCAAAGTGGTCACTTCTTGAGTAAACTGACAGCGTTGCATAAGAAGTTCAAAGTGGTCCAAGTAAGTGGCATCAGGCTTTGTGGTGACTTGCATAGGCAGTTCTGCCACTGAGGAACGTGGCTGAAATGATGTGCAACGCACGAACTTTACTCTATCCGATGAGACATCTTGGGGGAGGCATGTCTTGTTTGTGCGAATACAATATTCGCAGGGGAAGCCACCTTGACACTGAGAAGATGTCAGCTGAAGTCATGACGAGATTTTGGCATAAGCCTCCATACCTTTATGCGTCGCTTTGCACATGATTGGCAGCGGGTTACCCTTTTGCGCTTATCTAGTGGTCCGACATTACGCTTAGCATTCATTTCAAATATTGGCGATCACATGAACTGGCTTAGATGATGGTATTTATTAGCCTGAAAAGAGGACATTCAATGGATGAAAGTGTGAAAGTCTTTGTGTCTTCGTTGCTGACGGGAGTTTGTCAAGCATTGACGCGTAATTTGTCCAAGGCTGTTGAATGACAGGATCCACTGCACTTGGCTCAATTGAGAAGTAATTGAACGCACCTACACCACGTGATGAACTTATCATAAGCTATGGATATTTATATTATAATCCGAAGGCCCAAGTCGAATCTCTTTACTAATCATGAATGTCGAATACCCTAAAATTGTATCCCATCATCCCCCTGGAATAGTTAACCGTTTATGCTCATAAATAATCAATAGGAACCTAAGTACTGTTTGTCAGGATATGTCAAGATGTATCTGTAACCACCAAGTGAAACTTAGAGTTTAAACTTGCTCGCGCCGATAAAGCTACCATCGCTCTCGGGACCCTTTATCCTCTCGGCATCGACACACTGCCAAGTACAAACAGTAGCAGTCCGTGTAAGAACGTTAAGTCCTATAAATCATTAGTATCTTTATAGCTATTACTTATTATGGGATTTAAAAAACTTAATGTTTCATTAGAATCAGTAAGTTATAAACTGTAGATAATATGTTGAAGTTCAAATATTTGTAATTG
>JABFFG010000402.1:0-46186 GCA_013623685.1 Fusarium transvaalense
CATCCCATCCATCCAATCTGTTCATTCTCTTCCCATTTCAAACCGTTCCATTCAGTTCAATTCAATCATTTCCACCCTCTCCTTCTTTTCTTCCCTCCCACTGAACCGAACCGCTCACCTACAGATAATTCATTTTTATCTCATCCGCGGGCTTGGTTCATTCCACTCATTTTTCTCTTCCTTAACTTGATTCTATTATTACTGTATTTCTCTATCGACCTTACTCGACTTGTCGCGACCGTCCGCTCGTCTTACGACTACCGAATTCATACAGAAGATCGACACTGCTTCGTTTTACTTCGCACCACAACAAATCGACTCGAGAGCACAGCCTCTTCCACTTCCCATCGCATTTCTTACGCCGAATGCTCCGGTAGCAATCGAGTCTTTATCACATCTGTCAACCAATCGGCTGTAACGAAAGAAACGCTTTCTCCTCTCGCGACCAGCCCCAGCCTCAATCGCCATTCGGGCTGATATCGTTCTTATGCCATCGTACTCTCTCAGCTCTCCCTCGCTTCAAAAAATGGACAACTCAAGAATGTACGGCCAACGCAAGGGAATTCAAATGAGCAATATTCTTGGCGACCCCTTTGCTCTAGCCACACTATCCATCAGCACGGTGCGTCTCCTCCTGCGCCTTGATATCACTCCGTACTAATGCATCTCTGTAGCTCGCCTGGTTCATTACCTTTGTTTCCTGTATTATTGGTAGGATACAGCAAAACAGCGATGACGATCTCGCTAAGAACGACCCTTTTCCGACATTTGTCTGGTGGAGCTGCATTTACTGCCTATGCCTGATTACTGGTGTCTTTGTTGTGATCGGAAGCGACGCAGTCCACACCTATCATGTCGCTGTTACCGGCTATCTCGCTGCAGGCATCGTCCTGGTTTCTTCCAGTATTAACCAGCTTCTTTACTCCAACAGCGGAGCACGTGAGGCTGCCTCGGCTGGCTTTATTCTGCTAGCCATGGTTATAGTAGGTTGCGCTTCATTTTGAACTCAAGCGCATGGCTAATAGTCTGCAGGTAATCTGGACTTTCTACTTTGGATCTAATCCATCTTCAACTCCTCGAGCTTTCCTTGACTCATTCGCTCTCGCAAAAGAATCCACCACCATTCACCGATCTACGATGAACGCCTACGGTGGCCGCCCAGAGACTTCCAACTCAGTCCAACCTCCTCAAATGTACACTTCTGCGCAGCTTAACGGCTTTGAGAACCCCTCGCCTGTCGGTGGCATCGCTGGACCACGTGGTTCTGCCGTCCCTCAAAGCTACACCAACTCCGTCATGCAACAACAACCACCGCAATCCAAGCCAGGTCACTCTCCAGGCAACGACACCGAGGTCGTGCCACCCACCGAATACCCTTACCGAGCAAAGGCCATTTACAGCTACGAAGCCAACCCCGACGACGCCAACGAGATTTCATTCTCTAAGCACGAGATTTTGGAGGTGTCGGATGTCAGTGGAAGATGGTGGCAGGCACGCAAGGAGAGCGGCGAGACGGGTATTGCGCCCAGCAACTACCTCATCCTGTTATGAGCAACGATCCATGCATGGATTCCCTGGGATACCCGTTCGATGAGGCGCGAGATCACGTCCGTCGAACACCGTCAGACCCACGTACGGGCTGCTCGTTCATTGTTTGTCGCATTTTAACGTTTTTAGAGTCACGACTCGGCGATTTGGTTTCAGCACTGGGATGGGAAATATGTTGGATGGAGTATATTTGGGACGAAAAAAACCCCTTGTGTTATAAACCGGACCACGGCGCCTGCAACCAGGCAGTTCTTTCTTACTTTGAATGTCTTCTTTTCTATTGTCCTCAATTATTGTTCTTCGTTTTATCCATTATCCCCGAGAATCACGAGACTTGACTCGGCCCATAGTTTAACCTCCCGCTGGCGAAGCAACGATATGGCCGCTGGCAACGTCGAGTCAACAAGCCGGTGTGGCTGCGAGCCCACAAAGACAACATACAACACGATGGATTGTGTATGTCATGTAGAGCAGCAGGCAGGCTGGGCTTTGCATGAAGGAGTTGTATTTTGTCCACAAATCTGGGTCGGCCAGGTGCAGATATGAATAGTACCAAGCAGGCTAGCTACAACGAGAAGGGATCAGGGCATCCTCTCAACCTAGTAAACACGATGATTATTGGAATGCGAACTGACTCTTGCTGTGTGTAATCGACTGTGAATTTGGGCTAATTTAGGATCTGCAACAGGCGGGGACCACTGGGTCCTTCGCTTGAGGAGTTAAGGTTTTGCTCAGGAACGCGTGGCAGATTCGTGCTCGGGAAAGAAGAAAAATGGGTATCGTTAACAGGCCCAGAACTAGCCCTTCCGAGACTAGACAGGCACAGTTGCTGTGTCCAAGGTGGTTCAGCCAGCCATTGATGTTTTGCGTTCAGCTTCCTTCATCTTGAACTCGGCGCACGATACTCTGTACTCTGGCCTACAAATTCCCATCAAAGCTTATCGCTATCAGGATCGGCATCTTGCAATGTCGATGAAGCCGGCACATGCCCGGCGCCGATCTCATTTGGCTTGCGCGTCGATCATTGCGATGCGGCTTTTATGTCTCAGGCATGATGTGTCGCCTCCACTCGAGAGGATCTTTGAACCGCACAAATTCAACTTGTGCCAAGATGAATTCGGTTGAGATTGTTTGCTAAATCGGTTGATGCATTCGGCTCATCATCCTTCCAATCTCTTCCTCAGCTCTCTCTCCTTCTGTAACACCTCAAGCTCCAGTCGTTCCACGCCGTACCGCAGAGCTTCTTTGCGTTGTCGAACTGCTCTCGCACGGAGCTTCTCTTCGGTTGTGAGCTTACGACTGCCGGTCTTTTGCTTCTTAGTCTTGCTACCGTATTCGTCGTAGTTGTCGTCTGGGCGCGAAAGGCGGCCCTGCTGCAGCTCCGCACGGGCTTTGAGTGTCTCGATACGACGTTCCTGGCGCTCGATTTGGGAGTCTGCGCGGGCGAGGAGCAGAGCGATATAAGGTCCTATCTCGTCGCGGAGGGATGATTCGGCTGCTGCAAGTGTGGGTTGGGGAATAAGTTCGTAGTGCTGAATTGCGTGAGCATAAGGATCGAGGCATGAGGCAGGCAAAACTTACGCGGACGGTCTTGAGAACATTGACTAGACGTGGAAAGTCGGAGACGCCATTATCGAGTGTTTCAACGGAGGATTCGAGAAACTTGAGAGATGTGCGTAGTGACGAGACGCAGTCTGAATATGTAGAGAGATTGGCGGCAGCCATGATGAATGATCGTGGGGTGTCTTTGGTGTTGTCGTCGCGGGGTAAACCAGGCACAGAATATTCCAAGATGAGGTATAGCTTCTACCCCGATTCTCTTCTTTGGGTTAGATATATAATTCGTGGGGTGTTTTAGATATGGCGATTGTTTATGGGGGAGTTATCGTGTATGTTGGTCGATTCGATTGTTTTGGTTCGACTCGTTGGTGCGGAGCGCGAAAGTTGATAAACAACAGCCAAGTGACGATTAGCGCACGGGCCAGTCGCTTAAACGTACTGGTACTGTACTTGGTCTTCATTGCGATATGCCTGCCGAACTTCCTCCGATAACAACGTCAACCTCATCCCATGATAACTTGTACGATTATTCTCGTTTTGTCTTTCAAGAATACATTATAATCCTTTGTAATAACTCCTTGCTACAACATGTGTATGAACTCTTTGGAATCTCGACAGTATTTCATTAATACTGGGATCTTTACTTCCTGAATTCGGTAGTCTATTGAGCTACCCTCATTTCTGCCCTTCATGGCAGCAATTCTAGTAAACGCAGTATTAGTTTTGCCCTGCTTGAGACCTAAGTTAGTACCTAGGCGCCAAAGCCATGGGGTGGGCAGTTTTGGGTTATAATATAGCTTCCGGTACTTAGAAGTAATCCACATGGGAAATGATGATCTTCTTTAGACCTACAATTATTATCATAATAGGCTCCTAGAATTCGTGATTTTAGTATCGTCTTTGTAAGCTCACGCATGACAATCGCAGTTTGTAGTCCTAATTACTAATTTGCCGTCCAAATTACAGTCCAACCCTGCAGAGTTAGTCTGGATTGTTTCGAAGTGACCCGTTCCAATCCGTTCAACGTTCTGAAGCTCTTTGGTTTTGTAAAATATGTAAGACAGAAAGCCGCTCATGCACAAGTCTTGTCTCCAGATTCAGATATCTCTAAACGTAAGCTGAATTTCGAGCAAGTTCAGCAATAACTACCTAGCCAAGTAGTCTCGAACCTGAATTTTCGCGGGAAGCCAACCTTTGTTCGTGGTCAATGACTAGACTCATTATCTCGATACGGATTATGAAACTCTTGAGTTTTTATTAGATCATGTGGGATCTATATTCTGGTTACGCAAATAGAGAGTTTTCGAGAATATTGTTATAGAGGTGAGAGCTATCTATGCAGGCGGGTCAGATAAAAACCAGCACATCCTATCCTAAAGAGCCTAAGCTAACATAAGTACTTATGACCATCTTATAGACTAAGTTTGCTTAACTTTCTGTCATATAGTTATAGTGTGCGGATTGTTTTCTGATCCACCTGCTATGTCATGACACTCTAAAGTCTTTCAAGTACCAGTATAAACAACGTGATGAGTTGAATGTTTTCAATACAGGGCGATGGATGGTACCAAGAGTAGTATCTTATGACACTTTTTGTGACTTCTACTATTATAAGAATGTTTTTTCCTTTTACATAGCTTTGTTTAGACGCTGACCCGGCCAAACAGAAACTTTAGAACCACGTTGTACATTGAATTCACTATATTCAGAAGTATCGATGAAAAAAAAGGGTTCCTATAGGAGGGGTGACAAACTCGGAGCCTGTCCTCCTTCTCAATATTCTGCGACCGAAGCAGGAAATCACATGCATTCTTTGATCTCTGCATTGCGAATCGAATTGCCACAAGTAACAGGTTCTCAGAAACCTACAGGTCTAATACTACTCTTACAAATTACCTATTTCTGTAAGTCTTCTTGTGGTACGAAATTATAATACTCTGAGGGTAGATGTTCTATTGTATTTTGGCGTGCGACTACGAGACCGTATTGGATCTCTTGAAGTCTATAAAGTAATAAGACGACTTTTGCTTCGCTTTAGAAATTTGCACTAGTTGAATCCAACCCGAGTTGTTGTGCACTACATATGCTTGGAACCTGCTAAATTTTGTGGAAGCTGCATTTTCTTAATGGTAGTACTGGTGTAATGTGATTACTTAAGTGTATTAAAGGTTAAAGAACTAGATGTATAAAAGGAAGTAGATGTATTATAAAGACTATTAATAGATTGGATTAATAAAGGTTCCGATCTTTAACAGGTACACCATGCCCAATTGAGGACTGCAAACTTGTAATATGACTCTTAATAGCAGGTTGAATTGATTCAGGAAACCTTTAGCTGAATCATCTTGTGTGTTGCTGTAAACACCATGCGGCCTCCAGAAGAGTGTGTTTATATAGTAATAACTACGTTTTAAAAAAGGTAAAAGGCCTTACGAGCTCGTGCTCTTAGCATATTGACGCACACTGAAATGGGCTGAGGCGTTACTTAGATTTATTCTAGTTTTGAAGGAACCTGCAAATTTAATTATGCTCCCTAATATACTAACACTGGAGCATATTGGTTTGAAACTTCCTCCAAACCCACTCATCACAAACATATGATACAGTGGTAGTTTCCAAGTTGGTCCTTTGCATAAAGATCCGATGAGAGCTTCAGTATTCAAATTCAGTTCACTTGTACCGAATCTTGCTGCAGACCTATTATTTGTGTTCACCATATTCATCGTACAGAGTTATCATAACTCGATAGATTAAGTGGTATCTTCTGGTATCTTCGTGGTATATCGCCCAGGAGAAAATTGAACTTATGTAACACGTTGGGAATGCTGAAAGTGACCCAACTGGTCAACTCGAAAGCATTGGAAGACTTTTTCAAGCTGTTGAATGAGTTAAACCTCCCCTATTCGTAATTTCCTAAAATAAAGGAAACCCCAAGAATTGTCTCTGAGTACGTACAGACCGTTCACTCTATGACAAACTTTACTTTGCATCAAATAGGTACCTCATCTATGCATCTTAAATCTACCCTGTATCTATATCTGGCGACATCTGTCCAGAATCAAAACAATAATCTGCTGACAGCTGTACCACATTTTTATGCCCCTGATACGAATCTGGACTTGAAAATACCATTAGTTTAGCCTGCCAATTTTTTCCTTTTAAAGAAACAAATGAGATAGTGTATACAGTTCAGTTGAGTTGAGGTTAATAGTGATGGTCGGTCATGTGACCATGAAATTGAATGACGAGGGTTCCGGAATCGGTCCCACTAAATTCCAGCTCTGGCGCTGCTCGCCTTGGTGGGGACCTAGGGAAGGCAGGCAGGAGCCTCTTGCGTGAGCCTCGTCACTGAATCGACCAGCTTGGACTACCTAAACCAAACACGCCCCACGACATTTGACCCATAGCATCAACACCACATATCACCAATTCTCGAACCCAACGCCCCCAATACCGGCACTACCAATTACATATCTTGAGGGAAGCAGAACACGAACACAGTCACCATGTCTGACGGAGTTTTGAAGCCCGAGAAGGACTTCTCGAAGGAGGTTGATCAGCAGCTCCCCGAAGCTGAGAAGCTGGCTGCGGTGCGTGTTTGAGCTTTGAATTGCCAAGGCAAGCTTCAGCTGACATTATTTGTAGTCAAACAACCTTCAAGGCGCCATTGAGAAGCTTGCTGCTCTTGAGAAGCAAACCCGACAAGTACGCCCTTGCGCTCTCGATCCTCTTCTCCGCTAATCCAGGACCAGGCCTCCGATCTTGCGTCAACATCACGAGTACTAATCGCAATCGTCACACTATGCAAAAATGCGGGCGACTGGAGTCTCTTGAACGACCAGACCTTGGTCATGTCCAAGAAGCACAGCCAGCTCAAGCAAGCCATCACCAAGATGGTTCAGACCGTCATGGGCTTCCTCGACGACACCCCCGACCTCGAGACAAAGCTCTCCGTCATCGAAACCCTACGAACAGTCACAGAGGGCAAGATTTTTGTCGAAGTTGAGCGAGCTCGTGTCACCAAGATTCTTTCCGATATCAAGAAGAAGCAGGGTGACCTCAAGTCTGCCACCGAGATTCTTTGCGAGTTACAAGTCGAGACTTTTGGATCCATGGACCGAAGGGAAAAGACCGAGTTTATTCTGGCCCAGGTTGAGCTATGCATTGAGAGTGAAGACTGGACACAGGCCGCCATTCTTGGTCGCAAGATAAGCACCCGATACCTTTCTCGCAAGCCCAAGAAGACAGCTGAGCAGCTCGAGAAGGAGCAAAAGGAGCGCGAGAAGAAGAAGGCCCGTGGCGAGGAGGTTCCCGAGGAGAAGGAGGATGACACAACCGATCTCAAGCTGCGATACTATGAGCAGCAAATCATTCTTGCCAAGCACGAGGAGAAGTACCTCGATGTCTGCAAGCACTACCGCCAGGTTTTGGATACAGAAGCTGTCGAAGAGGATTCGGCCAAGCTGCGCCCCGTATGTCAATCGTTCTTAAGGCGCCAATGGGGCTTACTAACGTCTACCACAGGTCCTTCAACGCATTATCTACTTTGTCATCCTAGCTCCTTATGACAATGAGCAACACGATCTCCTTCACCGAATTCACAAAGACACCCGCAACTCAGAAGTTCCAGCGGAAGCCGAACTTTTGCGACTCTTTACTGTACACGAGTTGATGCGATGGCCTGAGATTTCTAAGAGATTTGGACCTCACCTCTGCAGCACCGACGTCTTTGACGTACAGCCTGGTCAGTCATCGGACAGCAATGCACACAAGCGATGGCAAGATCTCCGAAAGCGAGTGATTGAGCACAACGTGCGAGTCATCGCCAAGTACTACACTCGCATCCAGATGAGCCGCCTGACTCAACTACTGGATCTGACCGAGGACGAGACCGAGAAGTACATCAGCGAACTTGTTACTTCTAAGACCGTTTATGCCAAGATTGACCGACCTGCACGGATCGTCAGCTTCGCTAAGCCTCGGGATGCTGACGATGTTCTCAACGAATGGAGTCACAACATGAAGAGCCTTTTGGGCCTGCTCGAGAGAATTGATCATCTTATCACCAAGGAGGAGATGATGGCACGGATTCAGCCTGCCAAATAAGATTTTGGAGTAATGGATAGAGCGGTTCATCATCATGACGGTATGGGTGTTCTGTATTATACAGGTTAGATAGTCCTCGGGATGAGGATATATGACATGGCATTCGGTCTATTGAGGTCTATCTATTCGTTTATTTGTCGTAGTCTATCCGTATAAATCCAGCTCAGCATTACAGCTCCGACTTGGGCTCCTTGTCTTGGCCATGCTCCTTAATAAAACCAGCCAGCGGCGCTGCCCATTGTTTGCTCACGGGTACGTGGTGGCCTCCAGGATGGACAAGCACGAGAGGGTCTTCGCAACGATCTGAAAGTGCGCGGCTTCGGCTTTCATCAACCACTGTGTCAAGGCTGCCTACAAAATGCAGTGTAGGGGTCTTAATCTTGGGCTCAAAGCAGAACTGCAGTGAGTCGGGAGTTGCCCAGAAGCCTGAATAACACACAGCGAACTTGAGAGGGTTTCCTGAGTTTGCCTCTCTCAATCCTCTCGCCCAATCTCCCTCCTTGCCCTCTGGTACAGCGCGCTCCGGCTCCAACGCAGCCGCAACCAGAGCAGCCATAGCACCACCTTGACTGAAGCCGCACACCGCATCGATGCCTTCCGAATCACGGATAGCCTGTGCGACGGTGGCCATGCCCTCATCTAGCAGACGGTAATTTCCACTAGCTTCATCTTTGCGCCACCATGCCCAGGTGTCAGGCTGGTAGTCCTCTGGTTGAGGCTCCTCAGGAGGTTGATAACCGGGAATGTCTTCCGGGCTGAGCCGGCTAGGGCCCGTAGCGTAGAGAAAGACAGGAAGAAGTGAGATGGGGTTGAGAAGCTTGACGATAGTCTTCTCTAGAGCACGGGTCTTGGCACGAAAGAGAGCACCCGATTGTGTGTAGCCTGGTGAATGTCAGTGAGTGAGTTTTGAGATGTTCATCGGTTAGTCTGAAGTATGAGGGATGACATGCATGCAGACCACCTACGCAAAGCTGCATCTTTTGTAAATGCACACTGAACTTACCGTGAAGCATAAGAATCTTGACCTCTTTCTTCCCTCCATTGCCATTGACCTTGGGTGTTGGTGTAGTAGTCATTGTAGATAGGCAAATCCTGTATGGAGATGAAGGAAATTTGATTGGTGAAACTCTTCTGGTTGAAGTCGCAGTAGCAGTCAGTCTAGAGGCAGAGAAAATTCTAATGAGTAGACGCATCTATGAAGAAAAAAGACGAAATGTAGGTGAGTGAGGCGGACTTAAGTCGGTATCGTAAGAAGGTTGTTTGCCGCATGAGTCGACGGCGTGGAGTGAGGAAATGCAGCAATAGCAATGATTTGTCAGGACCGATCTTTCTAAGGGCGTCGGGCCGTTGCTTCAACACAATCACTTCATCCCCACCGAAGCAATGTTATGCTCTAAGAACGCTTGATCAAGGGTGTATTTTCTATACATAGTATGACTTATTCGTGAAGAGTTGTTACCTACACTCTAAATTCCATATTAACGTCCGCTGATGTCACTGTACGTAGTATGCATGACGTTCAAATTGCTAAAAGTATATCATATAAAAGCGAACTACATCCATAACAAAATACAGACTGGAAAATAGTGTTGCATTCACACCAATTGAATCACAGAGCAGAGAACAGAACGAATCATGTGGCCATGATGATGGACCGCTACATCCACAAGAGCTTAATCGCCAGTATGTCGCGGTGAGTATTGGGCCATTGTTTATCTTCCTTGCACAAAAATAGAAATAGACCACAGAGCATGATGGTAGATTTCAGAGTGAGTCAAGGGTTTTCACATATCACATAACCAGACTGAGGTCCTGATTCCCAGCACATTCGAACATCCAGACTTTTGAGCGTATTCGTGGCTGCCAACTGCACCCGTGGGCAAGTTGTACAGATCGTTGAGTAGGTCAATTAAGCCCCTTTTGCGATTCTATGATACAATTCCATCTCGTGAACCCTAGCCTCGCGTTCGAGCGGATCGATTATGCTTGCCGGCTTGGACGAAATCCCTTTTCCTATCCCAATATCTTAGTGGCCGCCGGACTTGGCGTTAGGGTTGCGGGGGTCGTTCTTGAACTCGGCAGCTGTTACGTCTGGTCAATCGTAGTTCTGGGTACTCATGTTATAGGGATCGTACAGTTCATCATGGCGTTCTGGGCGGAGTTGACACCGTAGGCAATGACAACACCTATATCCGGGTTAATTGCTGTCCAAATCTCATCGATGCATCAATCGAAGTCGGGGGCGCGGGGGGAAGCTCGCAGGGGGAGCGAATTCGTCGGACGAGCTGCGCAATTTGACGTACCGGCGGCGAAGAAAGGCCAGTAAGGCTTCACTGTAAGGAAGAGTCAGCGGGACACATTCGCGATGGCGCAGTCGGGAGAGTCGCAATTGGACGTACAGAAGGGAGCGTTGAACTTCTTGAGGGGTTGAACACCGAGCCAAGACATGATGACGGATTTCGTGGGTATCGCGGGAGGTAGGTTCGGTTTGATGGACTTGGACGTCGGCAACGGGTGCTTTGAGATTGAGATTGCTACAGAACGAGCCTTTTTCCGAACGACAGACCCAACAAAGCTCCGAGCGGGTTCTGCCGAAGCCGAGCCCGGAACGTTTTCTGTTTTCTCTACGCCTAAAATACCAGGCCCAAAGCTTGGCAACTCGCTGAGTAAGAATATACGTACTCCTGCCAGAGCTGAGGAACAGCAGGCCCAACCGAACCCCGCATTCTTTGGCGCGCTAAGCTTTTACACGTGATGCCCAATCTGGGGTGACATCATCAGATAGCTCCTGGAGCTCCAGCTTTAAGAAGGTAGTGTACGTACTACTAAACCTTTTTGCCTTATCCCTCCTATCCCTCTCAATTAAATCAGCCTATTCTGCTATTGTTTGGAGTCAGTACTCGTCATAAACAATACGACCAGAAAAAGCTCACCCAAAAAGTGCGGGGTGAAGTGAATTAACATTCCTGGGCGTGCAACCGAAAAGCCCGTTCCGTCCCTCCAACTCTCGGTTACCCAATCGTCCACCTGCTTCGCCCTCCTTACTTTACCAGCCCAGGGCAATCTCAACCCAAGACTGCCTTTGATACCACCTTTGCGCTTAAACGCCTGCTTTCCCGCTTCTGCTGTGCTCTCTGCCCGCACCAAACACCAGCTTTTGGTTGCCACCAATTGTGCCGCATCTGACCTTCTGCTTCCGCTCTACTACCTCGTCTAAACTCTCGGTGTATTTCCTTGTTTCAGCATCTCCCCCTGTCTCTCACACGACTCCAACGTTGATCTCCGACGTTGTTGCTCCCTGAAAGATCGCCCGCATTCTCCCCGCGCCTGTGTCAGCTTTTATTAGACACGCTTGCGCCTCATCAGCTTAAGGAAACTTTGCACTTTCATTCCCCAATTCCCATTCACCACCTCCGAAAATGCTCAGTCGCCAGTTCGCACGCGCCGCTGCTGTTACTCCGCGCGCCGGTGTGCGAGCTCTGAGCTCGACTGCTGCCTTTAGCAGTCGCACCCCTTCCATAGGAGATGTCAACCCTACACACGCAGAGGTCGACAAGTTTAGTCAGAAGCAGAAGGAGTTTCGCGAGCACTTGGTAGAGGCGCAGAAGAAGCGAGAAGCCAGTTCGTTGTCCTCCCACCCGCAGCCAGCTAACGTTCCGTTCGCCAAGTCGGACGAAGGCTCACAGGATGATAATCTAGGACGAACCGAAGAGGCCAAGGCACCCGAGCCATCCCGCAAGGCCGGCCCATTGACGAACCTCATCTACGGCACCAAGGAGGGTCGCGAGCTTGACGCCCAGCTCGAAGCAAGCTTTAGCCAGGTTCTTGCCCGTGGCAAGTACGTCCACTCCATTGTTCTCCATGAAGTCAAGCCCGACAAGGTTGACGAATACGTCGAGCTCGTCGGCAAGTGGTATCCTAAAATGGCAAATGCCCCAGAGAATAAGGTAAACCTGGTGGGAAGTTGGAGGACAGAGGTCGGCGATTGCGATACCTTTGGTATGTATGAGTTTGTTTCGCAAAGATTTTCGGTCGTTAATCATTGCAACAGTGCACATTTGGGAATACCAAAAGTACGAGGGTTACCACCAGTCTCGATACAACATAACACACCACCCCGAGTTTTCCGAGTTCGACAGCAAGCTGAAGGGCTTAATCAACTCCAAGAAGATCTCCCTTATGCAAGAGTTTTCCTTCTGGCCGACAACCCCTCCACGATCGTTGGGCGGCATCTTTGAGCTGCGTTCTTACACATTGCATCCTGGTAACCTACTCGAGTGGGAGACACACTGGCGAAGAGGTCTCAAGGCTCGCCGTGAGGTTATGGAAGGCGTTGGCGCTTGGTTCGTTCAGATTGGCGACCTCAACACTGTCCACCACCTATGGCAGTTTGCCAACCTGGAGGAACGCCGTGCCCGTCGCGAGCAGAGCTGGCAGGTTGAGGGATGGAGCGACACTGTTCACAAGACAGTACCTCTCATCCAGAGCATGAAATCCAGGATTCTCGTTCCCATGCCTTGGTCTCCTGTCCGATAAATACCCAACAACGGTCCTGTTGGCGATGTCTTTTAATGGTGTCCGGTCGATGAGGCGTGGGTCATTGATATGGACCTGGCCTATTTGAGCATATCTCATGTACGAGACTAGAGGTCGTCGTCCTACTTTTCCACTGCATAGTCGGTTTCTTTCAAATTGGTATTCGTTATTTAGCGGAGGAGCCAGGAAACGTGGATCATGAACTACATGTACAAATGTATTATCTGTTTCTACAAATTCAATGAAACTAGAACCACCTCCAAATTTGACGATCACAAATGTAATTGACCATAGAAACGTCCATGAAACTCTGGACTGAGGGAACCCAAGAAATAATAACCAATAATAGTCGCTCTCACTACAACGCCAGGGTATCCAATCAATTTACACACAAAGCTGCTCACATGGCCTTTCCCCTCTTTGCTAGGAGTCTACGTTCAAGACCTCAGCAATATTCCTCCGTGCTTGGCCAAGCATGTGACTGAGGTAGCTAAGCTTGGACTGGATTGATATGAGGCTCGGATCTGCACTTTCGACGCGCACCTTTTCCCGGACATAGACTTCCTGAACATCATTGCTATCCACGCCAGCAGCCGATGATCCTGGCTCCGGGGTATGGCGGGCACTGCCCCGCTTCGAGCCACCAGTAGACCCCTGCGTATTATAGCGGAATACAGTGTCCATCTCGTCGTGCTCCAAACGACGGACAGTTCCGAATGCTAGACCAAGTTTGGTGCCAAAATGAACATGGGCATGGACGGGCTCGAGAGCACGTAGCCAGAGAATTATACAGCTTTCTTGCAGGCCGAGGTAGAAGCTGAGGTTTGATCCGAGCGACGGAGTAAATTGGTACGGCGGACATGAGCACATCTGCCAAGCAGGATCCGAGTCCGTCAAGGGAGGTCCCTTGAGAAGAGCCGAAGAGTCGTTGATGGAATCGGCGAGAATACTTAGAGTAGAGGCGAGAGAACGGGCGTCCTGTGGCCTAGACAAAGTTATGGCGAGGAGGTCGATGGATTGGTTAAGATGGTTGTGCAGGGCATCGAGACCCTGTATATGAATGGCCTCGTTTTGCGATAGCGATAGCGTCTGTTGGGGTATTGTTCGAAGCTGGAGATGTATAGTCTGCGATCAAAAGTCGTCAGCATGTAAGAGACTGGCGCAGCTTGTGAGGGAAGCATGAGCTCAATGGGTTTCCTTACACCTTTGACAATACGAGTACCGACGCGCGTGAGCGTCCCCTTTACTTTTTCGTTGCGCGGCGTGCTCATGACGAGGGTACTGCCGGGATCGATAGGCGCGAGGAGCGCATAACAGTCCTCCAGGCCATGTTTAAGATCGCGACACAGCTCGAGCGTTTCGTTAACGATCCAATCCAACTCGCGCGCCTTGTCAAAGTAGATCAGCATAATGTCCAGTGTTTCCAATTCCTTTGCTTTGCGCAATCGGAGAGGGTTCGATGTACCTGGGTTTCGGAGGCTTTAAGCCTGAGCTCGTCGGTCGAGACGGGAGGCCAGATTGCAATGGACATGATGAACGGGCGCCTAACTAGGTAGTATATACTGGACAACGTATAGTGTAGGCAGCCATCAAGATGATGTTGCTTGGTGGAGTGATGTTGAGCTATGGGCGAGTTGAATTTGGAGGAGTGGCCCAAAAGGAACTGAGTCCAGGTGAGCTTTGCGCTTGGAGGTGACGTCTTTCTGTCGCGGGCCCTTGATGCGCTAGGGAATTAAGGGTGCAGGCAGCTGCGCCACATGTGGCGTTGATTCAAGTTACCTCTCATTTTTGAGTGTTCTTCAAGTCGAGAAGTAAAAACGTCCAGTGGAAGATAGGGAATGTATCGGAGACCAGAAAACTACTTCTCTTACGAATCAGAATATTCTGTATTGGAAAACTTAACTTATGTTCTGTTGTTTATGTCCTATGACCTCGTGCATGAAGAACTATCGTGGGTAGTGGGGTGAACGTATCTCAAGAAACTTTCTCTTTCATGAGCTTTTCTTTTCTCTGACTATTGCATCAACCCTTACTCGCAACCAAACATATCGAAATCCAACCAAATACTTGTACAGAATAACAGCCGCAATCAACAGGGATCTTGAACGATTGAAACCTAGATCTCTGCAGATCACTGGCCTCACAATCTCCTAAGCTCTGATCAATACTCACCTGCCTACCACTCGCCTTCAGGCAACCATATCTCACCACAAACCAACACGATGGATTCAACTGAGGCTTCCACGGCCCCTAAGAAAGTATATGGCACACTAACTAAGTTACCTGCCATCTCAAAAGGTACAAACTCTCACAATGTGATACGGACAATGGCACTAACACTTCTGCAGGCTCCCGCGTCGAAAAGCGCCCTTTAACCAGGCGCCAGCCTCCAGCATCATCCAAGTCCCGCATTATCTACGTGTCTTCTAAAACGCCTTTTATGGCAGCTGTCAAGCGCGCCCGTAAGCAGCTCGACGCCTCGCTCAAGAAGACAGACGCGGCACCAAAATACGCTTCCCTGCACGCGCGTGTCGAGAGTCTTAAGCAGACTAGCGGCGAAGCTACCGACAGCGGTGTCGTGACGGTCATGGGGACAGGAAAGGCTATTGAGAAGACGCTTTCACTTGCAGGATGGTTTGAGCAGGAGGATGACTGCGAGGTGGAGATCAAAACCGGCACTGTTGGTACCATCGATGATGTAGTGGCCGAAGGGGACGAGGAGGACGAGAGCCGCCTGAGGAAGCTCAACTGTTTGGAGGTCCGGATTAAGCTCAAGTGAGATAGCTCCGCAGGCACGGTGTTAAGGATCCAGGTGCACGACAGCATGGGCGTGTCGCATTCGATCTACCGGGTCAGTTACCTTGCATATGCGAATCATTGCCTTGTTATCACTGTGCTCTTGCTGACAACTATTCCGATTCAGTCTTGAAAACAAAAACAGCTTCCACGGCGTCCGAGTCGGAAGGCGCGGATATGCATCATGATCCACCATAGCATGTCGAATCTGACATTACCGAGATCTGAAAGCTGAGTAGAGTCCGTCGGCGCTGGAGTTAAAGGACCTTGGGAAGACCGCCGATCCGGATGATCTGGGTCAGCTTTGCGAGACGGTGATTATGAATCAATCAAATCAAAGGCCGTCTGACATATGGCCAAAGTCCTAATGGCTGATAGGAGTTGGGCGTGATTGGACGGCAATTGTATCTCGAATATTTGTCCCAAAATAGCCGCCAAGGAGAAGTGGATGGTGTTTGCTTGATAATCCATCAAACAACTTCTTGTTCGGTAAGGGTGCTATATGAAATTGGCCAGTCGGTCTGGTTGTGTATGATATCAGAATCAACATGTCCTTGTCCTTGGGGGCGTTGAGTATTATTGTAAATTGCATCAGCTTGGCGCTAAATAATAGATATATAATTTTGAACAGATAGAGGATTGGTCAACTTTATCGCTGTGCCCAAATGAGAAGAGACCACAAAATCACAAGACATCTACGCCTCTCGATGCATCATTCAATCCTGTTCGTTCCTTTCCACGTGCCGGTCAAAACATGACGCGGGTGTCAAAATCCCAACTCCTGTGCCCTGTGCCCTGTGCTGCGCCGGAGGTCCGCTATCCAATTGTGACCCCATATGCAATGCTAAGTCTTTCTTGTCCAAAGTTCTCTTTGCTTGTGACGGAGATTTTATGTAACACGGTAGGCACTGCGAGTAATGATTAGCCACGCTCATGTGATGTGTGAGTCAAAAGACTTACTCAATAACCAAGTGCTCGCCACGCCAGGCACCACTGGCCACCCATAATCCACAGTTGACAATCTCAGCGTATCGCTTGTCGGACGTCTTGAAAGTCGCGAACATGCGGAAGCCGTAGCGTCGTGGGTCGATATCCTTTGGTGCCTTGGGGCTTAATAGAGTGTCAAGCACGTCTGCGGGTCCTGAGAGGGAACCACGCGTGCGCATTTCGAGCCTGGTTCACTAGTCAATATCCGATTATGATTGGTCCGTACAGAGGAGGACGACTTACAATGCGGGCTGTTCGTCACTCGTCTGAATGACAAAAGCACCTTCAACAAGCCTCATGGGCCGAAAACCGCGTGCTTGACCAAGATCGTAACCGCCTGCCTATAAGCCACACATAACATCCTCCTCAGTCAGCCACGAATTTGACAAAAGCGCAGGATCTATCAAGTCAGGGGATCAAAAAAATGAAAACGTACAATGACGCGGCCGTGGCCAAATGAACCGGACCATACACCGGCTGCAACGGTAGTGATTTCCTTGGTGTTGCCTGAATCCACATGGACAGCCTCTTGGTTCAAACGAACGGCAATTCGAAAATCGAAGTCGAGAGCTGGCATCGGAAAGGCGAGTCCCGGGCAGGGAAAGTGGTTTAGAGAACGTTGACAGGCCTCTTCGACAGTTCTACCACCAGATTATAGTCAGCGACTCGACATCCACTAACAAATTGTGTGATTGCCAAAAAAAAGACTTACTTGCCAGGTCCTTCCCGACATTCGCGCTCAGCTTGAACCCTGTATAAAAGACCCCCATCATTGAAACAGCCGCTCCCGCTTCCGCTTGCTGAGCCATCGCTACAAAATTGCTGGGCGTGTGTCGTAGGTGTTTGTAATGGTGGTATTCTAGTATCCCACTCGGCGGGTATATTCTGTGGTGGACATGCCGAGGGTTGTTGAAGAAAGGGCGTCGAGTGAGGCATGCAGGTCGACTCAGACACGTCGGTGGGCGCAGTGCTGGTCGGCAGTGAGAAAGATAGAGTATCGGTTTCGGTAGCCATTTTTTGGTGTAGATATTTATATGTGATGTAGGTAGATAGTTGAAGTGAGTATTTGTTAGCTTAGACGCACTCGGGCTGTCTTGAGTCGTTTGTTATTCGGATGTTGATAGTGTTGACGTCTTAAAATACCATCGGAATATTTTTGTCGGCTGATTTCAGTAAATAAGAGTTCTCTCGAATTGAAAAGTAATCAAGTTCTAGTCGTGTCGTGTCGTGGCTAAGTATTTATTGATCGGGTTTGATGGCGGGAGGCGGCGACTAATAAATGGTCCCAGTCGGGTTCCTTGGCTTGGCTTGTGTAAGCGGTTATGGATGTGATGGAGCAAGCGCAGTGTCGTGTCGTGTCGTCGCAATTCCCGAAGTCCGAAGGCAAAGTTTTATTAATGATGTCGACTTTTTATTTCTCTTTTGTTCTTTGACGATGGATGACAGATAGTTGATACTGCGTGCTAGTTGGAAGTAGATGAATTAAATAAATAGATGCTATAAAGAGAAGGGTAATATTGGGTGAGGGCTGAGAACAAGGTAGGTAGGGTAAATCCAGGTATTTAAACCGCCCGAGTCATCGGATAATGAGATCCATCCATCAGTCACTCCCTACGGAGTACATGCAGTACAGCTTGGGCGTGTAAGGCGCGCCAAACATTCATTAACTACATCTCAGCTACAGTGCAACGACAGTACAGTACAGTCAGTACCTACATCGAGTCCAACAAGGGCGTGGCTGTTTTTGTCATGCTTGTAAATCTCCCAAGGCCTTGGGACGGCTTTAGACGGGGACCCTGGAGATTGCACAGTACAGTCGGTACCTACCCAGTCAAGTCACAGAGTCCTGAGTAAGGTACATTACCAAAAGCCCAATTACAGATCAATTCTTTGATTATATCCGCGGCTTTAGAGGGCGCGCCCCGGACCAAGGACATGAAAAGGTGGGTAATCGCCGATCGGGGTGGAGATTTGTTAAGGCAAGGACCCGACCCTACGGAAGATTGCCCGCTTTATGGTTAGTGCACTAACTGCTCCTGTACGTTGGATAGTTTCTAAAGACGAGGATGATACTGGTATAGTATCTCCCAGATCTTCATATCAAGAGTTAATCTGTTGTAATCGGGATCTTTCATATTCCATCTCGGGTCGGAATTTCCTTACCGATCAAGCTTTACAAATGGGCGACAGGCAGTCTTTCTCTCATCCAGGTACCAATGGATGGATGTCTTCCATTGATTATGTATTCGTTGGGACTTTACAGGGCTTAAGTCCGCCAGCGAGCGGGGCTTTCTTCCTTATTTCTTAGATCACTCACTATTCGGCAGTCTCGGACAATGTACAGCAGCCCGAGAGCCCGGGGTGTGGTGTGGCAAGCTTAAGCTCCAGCTGTACCGTAGGTAGTTCTATTAGTTAGAGGACATTATTAAACCATTCTACACCACAATAGCTCTGAATTGACTTATTCAAAGAATGGGTGTCAGCCAAGCCAGTTCGTGTCAATAGGTTACTCCTTGGAACTTGATTCAGAAATGCCTCCACCTCTGTGGCTGTTTGCAAGTCCGCTACAGCTCTCCCTCTCGTGATGTCGGAGGTCCATATAAATGGAGCTGACAAATTGAACATGCCCGGTTCAACGTTAATTCCAGCCAGCATCAGCTCTACCCGAAGTGGAATCAAGACTGGATATGATGCAAATGCCCCAGCCCCCGTCATCATGAGCTCGCTGTTCATTACAGCCCAATATTATTCGCATACAATTTAGCTTGTATGAGTGACATGACTTGAACTCATGATACACAACGCCAGCTCAATGTTTACATTCATTGCGCATAGTTACTGCCTCATTGTTTACTTTATTTGTGCAGATCAGAGCATCTCGAGTGCTACGACAGCTTTCCTCGGCACTGCAGAGAATGCGGGGGCCGAGCTGTCATGGTTGGCTGGGCTCATCATGATTACTCTGGCCCCCCCTCCATCAGGACTGACAATCATCCATTAAACGACATAGGTATAGAGCATATTACACTGATCTAAAATCCTTCGGTGATCAACTGCCAGAATCAAAGATCAAAGAGCGCTTCGATTAGATAAGAAATCGCGGAGTTTACATACAAGGAGATATGACCCGCCATCAACATGATGTACTCCAAGCTAAAGGTGGCTAACGGCTATATCGTTGGCATTGCATTACATAGGGCGCGTGCGGGTCGGACTGTTTTGTTTTAGTCCCTTGGTTTATAGTTTATACCCTTTTGATTCATGATGCTGAATACCGAAATATCTCCTTTGTAAACTACATTCATCTAGCGAGCTTTCAGCTTCGTACAGCTATAGCCCATAGGATGAGAGTCTTGACTTAGTACCTAGGAGCTCAGATGCGCCTTCATAAGGTAATGTCTGTAGCTGATTGATCAAGGTTTGTGGACGGGAGGCTTCTGCTTGAGCTTATCTTTGATTGCTGATTCCATTTACGGAAGTTGCTGAAAAAGCATCAACCGCTTTAGTGCTTCGTCAGCAATTGGCAGGATGGATAAAAACTACCTAATCTAGCTGACAGGACAGCTGCATCTAAAGGATCTACAACATTCGATAGTCGCATGGAATTAAATGAGGATTCCGGGATTATTCTGACCTGGCCAGTGAGATTTCTTGTTGGGAATCAATTGATAAGCAACATTGGGTATGGATATATTGGTCGAACTAGGTATGATACTCAACCAACAACCTCTCTGAACAGTATTAATTCGGTTTACCCGCGCGGTCGACTTGTCATAAATATCCCGTAAATGTCTCTGATTAACAATCCCTTTTCTGATAATAACAACACTTGGCAATGTTGCCATCACCAATAACTTTTGAACATGGCCTGTTCCTCCACAGATGCTCAGGTAGGAACCATGAATTTCTGGGACACGAATAACAGACATTGCAGACTCTGAGTGACGTCTCTCTAACATCACAGCATCAATCAAAAGCGCTCATCATCAACACACTGCTACTCTACCTGAAAGTTTACTAAGTGCCGAAATCCCGCCAGTAATGAGATCAAAGGGTTCGGCACTTGAGACCGACAAGAGAGGAGATGTCATTCGTTCGTGCGTTGTTTGCTCAGAATCTATGCGAAGCACCAATTAAAATAGGTCGCGAGTAGCTGCCATATCTGCGGCTACACAAGATCTGGTGTGCCCATGTCCTATCTTCCTATGACGGAAGGGTCTGCTTTCCTCTCAGGGGTATTGGGCCCAGGATCCATCCCCCCTTACTCCGCTCTTTATAGATGATCGCGCTCCTTTGATCGCCGACACGCAAGCTGGTATCCATTATTTGCAGCAGGCACGTTTCGAGAGATGCTGTAACAGAAAAGCTCCGCCAATGTTTGGCCTTCAAGCCCCTGTTCTGGACCTGTTTCGGGTTCTTCGACGCAACGCTAGAAAATGCTTGTTCAAATGCTTGTTCAACTACTTTATTTCCTGACTGGTCGGCTGTCCACGGTGAAGATTTGGAGATCAGCGAGATGCCTCGCTTGGTGAGACGAATTACGATCCAGGAGAGATGCACAGTCGGGCAAACAGCAGTTTGCGCACCCTACTGGGTTTGAAGTGTAATTCAGGCGGTCTAGCTATGAGTAGGTAGTAAGCAAAGCCATTGCACCATCTTGGCTTCTACGTGCATCAGGACTCTGTTTTGATAAATAGATTCAGATTGAGATGCTTGACTCGAGTCAAATGAGTTGGCGGTGCATTATCGTATCAACACAAGCTTAGGATGTGCTGGGTGGATAGAGAAATTGATAGTTAAATGAATCAGACAATACTTTGTTCTATCCCTTTTTCCTTGGCGACAGCTTCTTGATAGGTATTATACCCGTTATGGGTTATCAAGTCCTAGTTTGGAATTAGAGGCGAAGAGATATCTTACTCCCTACGGCGCACTAACTGCGGCTCGTGCGTAACAGCGTTCTAAGAAAAGGGACGGCTCCTTCCACATGCTGACTCCCGACGACTCCTTACATCAAATAGGTAGGTACAACTCAACACGCTGAAGTTCAGATTGCGGCAGAACGGCAACTCACTGATGATATCAAAGTATCATCAACTAGTAGTTTCAGGGGTAGTACAATACCAAGAATACTTTCTAATTGCGCACAAGAAAGCGGAGTATTCTTGTCACTCTTGTTGTGTTTGACATTTTCTAATCTGCAAGTTTGTCCTCGTCAGTCCTAGGCTCTTTCTCTTTCCTCCCGTCGTCTACTATGTATGTACGTACGTCAATTTGATACTGGTCGTGTATCCATTCTCCGTGCCTTCCTCAGGTCAGACCCAAAAATAATTATCCAGTCAGGGTCTCTCCACGTTCCACGTAATTGAATGCGTGGAGGCGAGACCCGAGCGAGTTTCCATCCAATCCATTCTTGCCCGTCAAAGTTTCTCAGATAAATTGTTTTCCTTCTTGAATATCTAATCTGCCAATTCTCAACATCACCCTACCTACTGCTTACTACTCCCCTAACGCATTCGAATACCATACGAGCCTAGACTGCGGATAATACCTGATACGAAGACAACGGTCTCTCATCTTGGTCTTTCCGTTTATTGGCCCAATCGAATATCTGCATCTCGGCAGCTCCGCTTTGCGACAGCGCCGTTGGTGAACTTACTGCGAAGCTACAGTAGCCATACCGAAATAATTGGATTGCGCCGCGACCTCATTTTGTCCAGGGTCCATTCTCCAGTCCTTAACTTAAAACTTGTCCGTTACGAGGTGCACTGCACTGCATTACAGCACCAAGAGTACTAGTTAAATCCAAGTTCATGATTGCTAGCTGCCCTGCCCTGCGCTGTCTACCCAACTCAGGCTCCACCGTCTCCAACTGCGGTACCCCTGCGCATGGGGGATTCTAATTCATCCCTCGCCCGCCTCAATTTGACAGGCAAATTCTTGAGCACATCTTTTCTGCTTCTCTTCTGCGCCGTCGCATAGAATACCTGGCTGCTGCCATTTGCCCGTTCTCTTCTCAACACCAGCTCTTGCCTGGCCACGCTCTCTTCTTCTATGCTGTTATAGCCTAGTCCTTTCGTTTCTCGACCTTCGCTTCCCACCCCTGTCCCTTATCCTGGACACTTCGCTCCTTATCAACGAATTTCCAAAAAAGACAGCGACTTCGTACATACCTGGCAAGACCACAGTCGATTTCAAGAGCAACCGTCGCAATGCTCAACTCTCGCCGCGCCATCGTGGCCGCGGTTTTCGTTCTCACTGTTTTCTTCCTCCTTACGAGATCTCACTCCTCGACACCTGTCGTTCCAGCTGCCCAAGATGCTGCTGCCACCGCCGCCGAGGCAAGCAAGAACGAAGCCCCTGCCTCAAACGAAGCCGTGTCACCACCGCCCGAGGAACAAAAGGAGATGGAGGTAAAGGAGCGTCGCACACGGCCTCGCATCGACATGTCGGGAATGACGACCTATGAGAAGCTCGAATACGCCTACCCTTACGATGTTACCTCCAAGTTTCCCGCCTACATCTGGCAGACGTGGAAGCAAAGTCCTGATCAGGGTGATTTCCAATTCAAGGACCACCATGCTTCATGGAGAGAAGAGCACCCTGGTTTCGTTCACGAAGTCATCACCGACGACGTTGCTATCAACCTGATTCGCCTACTTTACGCTACCGTCCCTGAGGTTGTCGAAGCCTACCGAAGCCTTCCCATGCCTGTCCTGAAGGCCGACTTCTTCCGCTATCTCATCCTGTTTGCGCGAGGCGGTATCTACTCTGATATTGACACATATGCTATCCAGAGCTCTGTCAAGTGGTTGCCCGAACAAATCTCTCGTGACACGATCGGTTTGGTTATTGGTATCGAGGCGGATCCCGATCGTCCTGATTGGGCTGAGTGGTACAGTCGCCGTATCCAGTTCTGCCAGTGGACTATCCAGGCCAAGCCTGGCCACCCCGTGCTCCGCGACATCATCAACCGAATTACCAAAAAGACATTGGACGAAAAGCGCAAAGGTAGCCTGGACAAGTTCCTTGACCGAAACGTTGTCGAGTTCACGGGCCCCGCTGTATGGACAGATGCCATTATTGACTACTTCAACGATGGACGGTTCTTCGATATGTCGCAAAGTAAAGGAACGATTGATTATAAGAACTTCACCGGTATGGAGACGAGCAAGCGAGTGGGCGATGTGGTTGTGTTGCCCATCACAAGCTTCTCACCTGGTGTGGGACAGATGGGCTCCAAGGAGCCTGACGACCCTATGGCTTTCGTCAAACATGATTTCGAAGGTAAGGATAAAGTGCAGTTCAAACTGGAATAGAGGAAACTAACGCTATGTAGGAACATGGAAGCCTGAGAGTGAGCGTCATATGGGCGAGCAGCAGCAGCAACAAGAGGGACAGCAAGCACCCTTGCAGCAAGAAGGACAACAAGGGGGACAGCAACAGCAGCCACCTCAGCAGCAGCAGCCACCTCAGCAATAACGCTATGATGCGAGACCCAACCACAACCCATGATACCTAATGTTTTGGTAACGACTTTGAAGATTTACTTCTGCGACCTGTATATTTGAGCTTCTCTATACTCTTTTCTAATGACACGATTTGTGTCCGTCTGATTCTGGGGCTGGTTTCCGCATAAATGGATTAAGCTGAGGTCCGTTGTACTCTGGCAGTTGCATTACGATGGAAAATATGTAAAAGTTTGAGGGGAACGGTACTAGACTCTGTTTTTTCGTAAAAGGCATCGCATGGAAGTCATCATTTCTTTATTTCCGTTCTGGTATAGACTCGCTTGGACCCGACTTGTTTTATGATAGCGATGCCTATGTTGTAGGCCGCGTGATGGCGTGCAGAGGGAGGGGAAGTTTCTCACTGGTAATTGATAGATGAACGTATAATCATATCGTGAAGACTGTCAAATGCAATGAACGAGTCGAGAAGCTCTGGACAGGTTGTGATACTGAGTTCATATGATCAATGTCGACTGAACGGTTCGGACAACCGATTCATCTGCATAATTACCGCGATCAGCTATCAATTCAGTATCTGAAGCACTCGGCTTGAATATAGCCGAATACCTTACCGTGGTTTCTTTTGAAGCTGAAGGCTAAACTACTCAACACTAGGAATTTATTTGTGTAAAAAAGAAACACGGCATTCAAAGGACATTCAAGCCGCCCCCGCATTTCCCCAGGTTCTCGTTGAGCACTCTCAGCTACAATTGGCCAGGGTCTAGGTCACTGAGGGGTCATCGGCCTGTCCTCCCGCTGCCGCTGCCGCTACCGTTGTGGAGAGGAGAAGGAACAGTTGGTAAACACGGGCTGTCTGTCTCACTGGAAGGAGGAGGAGGAGCAATATTACAAGGAAGGAAGCTCGTGGCGATGATAGCCGAGGATACCTGTCTATCATGGATGATATGTTCTGCTCTGTGCGTGCATAAGCCTCTCACTCTCTCGCACTCACTGTTGGTCCCCTTTTTAACAAGTTCCACTTACAACACAGAGGCTCTTCTCCCTCGGACTATAATATCCTTGTCGTTGACCAGCATCATTGCAATTGGGCCGATTCGTTTCATACACATACACGATCTCCTCTCTCACCTCTTCTTTCAACACCTTTATTTATTTTCATTAGAGATTTCTCATATCTCAGAGGAGACATTCATTGTCTTGGCTTCCACGATGCAGACTGTGATACGTCAGAGCTTGAGAAAGACACATTTAACAACAAGAACGGCCTTAAGATCATGTCAACTGAGACGGCTTTCTTCATCTAACCTCAGCATTCGATGGGGTCCCAAAGATGTATGTCCGAGATTCTTCGACTACTATAAATGAATGCATAAAGTGCCTGTAGCTAACAACTTACAGCCTCCTCTTTATAATGGCACAATTCCTGAACATTTCGCCTCAGTCGTCTCAACCCACGGCGACCGCGAGGCAGTCATTGCCCGCTCACCAACCCCTCACTCTCACGAGTCAACACTAACATACTTCGCCCTCGACTCTCTCTCCAACAGCTTAGCCCACTCGCTCTTTTCACTGGGCGTCCGTAAAGGCGACCGCGTTGCCGTTTCTCTTGGCAACGGGCCCGAGTTCGCAGCTCTGACATACGCTTGCTTTAAGCTCGGCGCCATTCTCGTGCCGCTGAATCCAGGGTTCAATGAGCACCAGGTTATAGCGGCACTCAAGCACTTGGCCATCAAGACGCTCATTATCGGTGCTGTGACGGACCTGGCGTATAAGCCTGGACGTGGAAGAAGTAATGAGCATCTTCTTCGGAGCGTTGTTGGCGATGTTTCGGCATCGAAGATTCAGAGCGAGGCTGTCCCCTCTTTGCGTAACGTGGTGGTTTTCGATAACCTGGCATGTCATCCAGACGTCAAGTTTGACCTCAAAGGGTGTCGGGCGTTTACCCCTTATTCTGCGCTGGCCGATGGCTCAGTCAAGTCTGTAACCCCGGACTCTCCCTTGTCTGCGAGCGATGTTATCAATATCCAGTTCACATCGGGGACTACTTCGATGCCCAAGGCGGCCATGCTCTCGCATCGTGCGATTCTCAACAACGGCGCTTTGATAGCGCATCGTATGGGTCTTGAGGCAAATGATCGTATCGTGGTGCCTCCTCCGTTATTCCACTGCTTTGGTTGTGTATTGGGATATATGGCAACGGCTACCACAGGCGCTAGTATTCTCTTCCCTAGTCCAGCCTTTGATCCTGAAGCAACTCTACGTATGGTAGTTGACCACGAAGCTACCGGCCTTTACGGTGTAAACACCATGCTCGTCGCTGTTCTCGAGGCTCTCAATAGAGGAGACGTTGTTCCTCATGACCCCAAACACCTACGCAAAGGCATTGTAGCCGGTAGCAGTGTACCACCTTCTCTTATGAGCACATTATATAAGCGTCTCGGTCTCCAAGATCTCGTTATCTGCTATGGTATGACCGAGACAGCACCCGTGAGCTGCATGACCAGTCCTTCGGATCCCATTGATAAGCGCACTTCATCCATCGGCAAGGTCATGCCTCACACGGGTCTCAAAATCGTCGATCCCTTGGACCATAGCAAGATCCTCCCCATAGGAAAGCGAGGTGAACTGGCGGCAGCAGGATACCTGGTTATGGAGGGCTACTACGGCGACGAAGCCCGCACATCTGAAGTCCGCGTAGCAGATCCCGAGGACGGAACAGTATGGATGTACTCTGGTGATGAGGCCGAGATGGATGAGCAGGGCTACGTCCAAATCACAGGCCGTATCAAAGATCTCATTATCCGCGGCGGAGAGAACATCCATCCATTAGAAGTGGAAGATTGCCTCCTCACTCACGAAGGCGTACGGGAAGCCAGCGTGATAGGAGTTCCCGACGAGCGATACGGCGAAGCAGTCGCAGCCTTTATCATCCCCGCGCGGGGGTGGACACCGCTAGATCATATGGAGGACGTGCCTCTGGACAGGGCGGGAGCTGACGAGGACGGTACTCTGACCAGAGATGGGTTGAGGCAATGGGTTGCGACAAGGCTGTCTAAGCATCTCGTACCCAAGTACGTTTTCTGGATCGACGAGTATCCCAAGACACCCAGTGGAAAGGTGCAGAAGTTCAAGTTGAAGGAGTATACAAAGGAGATTCTAGGAGATGAGGGGGGAAAGGCATAGTGATAAATAGCGTTTATTTGTTGACGGCCTTTGCATGTATACATCATCATTGAACTCGGCATAATTCAAGACTCACTACAAGACTTGGTCGCTACGTTGTCACCCAAATCACAGCATGAAGAAGAAAAATATTTTAACAGATTGTATTGTCAGCATTAATCAAGGTATCATTCGCATAATTATAGGGCTATCTTTCTTCTCTTGGGTAGCCAAGCAAACAGACAGATGATCGAAATAAGTCTCATCCAAAGCCCCGAAATTTTCATCACCAAAAAAAGAACTTTTTTTTCTGTCTTCGTTGCAGAAGCAATCGTCATCTCTAGTGGCGGCCGTCTATCTTTAGCGGAGCTCTCCAATGCAAAATACCGTACGAGGTCTCCGGCCTCGATCGTTCTCCGATCACCTTCTACCAGCCAAGTCGTAGCAACAAGAAAAAGAAGACCAAGGGAAAACATCCCTTCCAAAAAAATGCAAGCCCAAAAACAAAAAGAGGTGCGGGAAAAAAAGGGTCAAAGATGCGAACATCACTCGGATGTGGAACGATGAATATGAGATGCGGAATGCCGTTAAACTCCCAACTCGTTTCTTCGTTTAGTCGACCTGCTTCTCGCAGCCAATGCGGCCCAGCAACTCCTTTCGATCGCTGTGGCCGGGTAGGCTGACTCCCGAGCTGCTGGCTTGCTTCTTGACGCCTGATCGGCGCTCCCAGTTGCGAAGGTCGAGCGCCTCGACGCCGACTTCCTCCTCCAAAGGCTGGGCCTCCTCGTAAACAAACTCCTCCTCCTCTTCCTCTTCCTCACCACCCTCGTCGTCGCTTCGGACATCCTCAGCATCACCTCCCTTGAGGACCTTGATGATGACGCGGACAATCATTGTAAACCAGCCGATGGTGATGGCCTGGAGGAAGAGAAGAGGGCCGAGGAAACCCCACTTGACAGTTTCATTGTAGCAGACGAGCCCTTGAGGGTCGATGAAGGGCTCGACGAGGTATCCCCAGCCAGCTGGAGGGTTGAGAGGACCAACCATGTTGTCGTTGTTGCCCTTGAAGCAACCGGTGGGCATGATTCGAGGGGTGTCGGCGTAAATGGACCAGCAGACCGCGATATACAAAACATGGCGGGCAAAGAACCAGGAAAGAACAAACAGGCCAAACATGACATCGCAGACCTTTGAGTAGCCGCAGTACTTGAGACACTTGGCAAGCTGTGGCATGTTAGTTAAGCGACTAATATGTACAAACCAGAACAACTTACAGGGAGGAAAAGGTCGACAACATCCATGATGACGAGGATGAAGTTACCGACGCGGGTGTGGTGGTAAGCGTAGCAGGCAAAGATAAGAGCGGTGGTGACGATATGGTGAGTAAACATCTGCCAATGATCCTTACGGCGCTCCTCAATGTTAATGACAATCATCTGCTGCAGCCAGAAAGCCCATTGGCAAAGGAGGTAGGCCTTCATGATTCCATCAAGCTCGCGGTTGGGCCAGTCTGTCCACAGGTTCTCCATGCTCATGTAGTGAGGAGAGGTGCAGTAGATGTACTATATCAATGTCAGTGGGCGGCGATTCTTACTGTGTAGCTGACTTCAGACTTACCACTCCCCAAGGCCAGAAAACAGTATAGTACACCATGAGCCAAGCCTGTTCACTGAAGCGAGTCAAGTTCTTGCGGTTATCGATGCCCTGCCATCTGCCAATAGGTGCGAGAACATATTCCATGGTGGCGGCTCGGAGGCCGGTGAAAAGAATGATGCAGAAGGTGATGAAGTAGGCATCGTCGTAGCCAATGCGATATTGTCCGGATTGAGAGTTGTGGTAGCTGAGGTGGAAGAACTTCTGGGTGTAGTCGCGAGCTTTGGGGATGAATGTCTGGGCGAGGAAGATGAGAGCGAGAAGATTGAAAGAGAGTCCTAAAATAAGGATACCACGTCAGCTTGAGTTCATCCAAACAAGATAAAGACAATCAGATCGGTGCACACACTCGGATGCACCTCAGCATGCGATCAGCCTGTCATGAAGCGCCGCCATCTGGTAGCGTAGCAGGACCCTGAAAGTTGGGCTGGTAGGGATGCAGTGCCACGCGGGGTGCCGCTCCAAGTGCGACACCCAGTCCCGAAATGTCGTTAACCAGGCTAGGTCCAGATTTGACCTGACACCCCCCACGGCATTATTTTGCGACCCACGATTGGCAAGAAAGGGGGAAGGCTGGTTTGTGCAGGGGGGAAAACGTACCGATTTGGTTCTCGACAAACCAGCGCGAGAGATGCTTCCAGGTGCTCTCCTCCTTGCGCTTAAGTCGGCGGACAAGCACTGTCTTGTTACCAGCGGTCTGCATGTAAAGGGGACCATTCATGTTTGGCGTGCTGTTGTCCTTCTTGAGTCGTGGTCGCGGGGCAGCAGCGGTGGTAGGTGAAGTAGCAGCACTCGCGCTGCCATTGGAGGCTGCGATGTGCTCATGAGCCTCGTCTTCTGTTGTTGTGA
This sequence comes from Fusarium transvaalense, assembly GCA_013623685.1. Lineage (NCBI taxonomy): Eukaryota > Fungi > Ascomycota > Sordariomycetes > Hypocreales > Nectriaceae > Fusarium > Fusarium transvaalense. The sequence continues at coordinate 29,670 of JABFFG010000402.1, forward strand.
TGATGGTAGCTTCTTGACGAATGATCTTTTCTTCTACAACTGGCTCTTCGCCGGTGGCAGAAGGGCCGGGGACAATCTTGTCCTCGACCTGCATGATTGGATCGGTGCTCATGATTGAGCGAGCGCTTTGTGCAGAATTTATCTTCCTTTCGTGCGTTTTCGTTCCGTCTCGTATAAGAGGCTGCCGTGTCCTTTTTTTTCTTCCCTGGCTAGGTAGAAAGCGTTGGTTGTGGCTGACGAGTAGGTGGGCGATAGGAGGGAGGGGTCCTGTGCTAGGTCTGCGAGTCGAAGGCCACAAGATGTAAAATTTGGGGAGAGGAGATCAGGGAGTTGTGTGAGTTGCAGAAGGAAAAAGCTTGGGTTTTGTATTGCTTTTTTAATTTTTTTCGTGAGGCAAAGTTCAAGGTCGGCGGAGCAATATAGCGATATAAGGTAAATCGAGATGCAAGTCAAAAAGTCAAGGCTCCGTGTTCGCTCTGGGGTCTCGCGGTAGGTAGGTATCGAGCAAAGACCGTTGGGGTTTACCAAAAGCTCGGGCTCACTCTGGTTTTCAGTAAGTAAAACTGAACAAACCAATGGACACAGGTGATGCCACAAGCAATGCGTATAGAGGAGGAGAAGGAGGAGGAGAGGAGATGAGGAGAAAGGGAGAAGTAGGAGAAAGTCCAAGGATCGGGTAGCCAAAGAAAGAAAATGGGATCCCAATGAATTTTGAAGGAACGAACCCCCATGAATGAATGAATTGGCTCTAAAAGAGATCCATGGATCCATAACCCAAGGCTCGTAGGGGGTAGCGCGCTGTTCTGGTGCAGTAGCGGGGGGGCCCTTTACGGGGAGTAGTCGGGTGCAGTGCCAGGGTGTCCACTGTATTTTACCTAGGTACGTACATCGAGCAGTGTGTTGAGGGAGAATTGCCCCACAGCGGGCATATCCCAAGGCGGTGAGCAAGAGAACAAGCAGTACAGTACAGCTGAGCTGCCCGGGCGGCAGTGAATATGGGATTGTTGATCAAAAGGAGAAGAGAAGCATGGAACCTTACCTATGGAGCTGATTGAGTGATGGATCTGTCCTCTATTCGCTGGAGAGATCTGGATATGACAGTTATCACAGCTTTACTAAGTGCATATCTATCTACTCGACTTCAATTGGGATTTACTTCTGCTCTCCATACCAAGCCCTCAATCGCTTTGACGAGATATTTCGTCTTCTTTTTATCACCAATTTCAGATCAGATTGGATGTACAGTATCCAATACCATGAATTTCTTCAGGCGGCGTTTTCTTCCTTTAACCCCTGCCTGCATTGCAGTACTGTACATACAACCTAGAATACCAATCCCGAATAAGAACGAGGTGGATAAATGTCACCCTCCATCAGTAACTACTGCATTGTATGTATGGATGTATGTAGAACAAGACACACATTCACTTAATAGGTGACAGGCCTGGCTGGCTAGGTGGTTTGTTCCAAGGAAATCTTGAGATTCTAGATGGCACTGGACTAATAAATGGAATGGCCCTAGCTCCAGGGGACGAGCAATGGAGCCCAAACCCGTCCATCCAAGGGTCGTCAAGCCAAGCCAAGCCAAGCCACCGTTGCTCAAAGCCTTTTCCATTTCGTTGAGACGGCTCAAAGGGAAGAGAAGCCAATAGGAAGAGTCCATTTCATGGTCCCCTTATTCCAACTACCCCTCTCTATCTTTGCTCTTTTATTGACAGCCCAGTCCCTCCTCTTAACCTAAGCTTTTAGCTTAATTAGTAGCTAGCATCCATATCTAATCTGCGGCGTGTACCGTCAGAAATACACTGCACCGTAGATCTCTTTTTTTGCCAAGTTACCCCTTTTCTTTCTGCCAATGGTGATCAAGTTAAGGGGAGTCGGGTGGCGGCTGGCTCCCGGAAAACTACTAGGGTTTTCGCATTGACTTGACACGAATTCAAGAAAAAAATATGTGAAGAAAGGGAAAAGTTCCAGGCGAGGGGGGGACTTAATATGTCATCCTCGTTCGATATCCGGAAAATACTAGGTACTAGAGGTACAGTATCCAATAGGTATAGTACCTAAGTATATACAACGTGGTACTAAAGTGCTGCAGAAATGTCAGAAAGTCAACGTCCAGTCCAGGGAAGCGAAATGCCACCACAAGGTCCAGGTTCACGTCTTTGATTGTTTTAAGGTGTTCCCCCCGCTATACAGATGGAGCCTGCTGCAAGCCAACATTGACTGACTGGGCTGATGATGATTCTCGCCAAATCTATTGGTCAATTCCGCTCATGGATTGCTGCAACCTCGGTACGGGAGCACGGGCTGGACTTGGGCGAGATGATTTGGCTTTGACCTTGTCGCTTCTGTTAAAGAGATTTTCGACTAATTAAAGTTCTGATTTGTTTATCTGCAGCATGCGCATGATAACCAAAAACGCCCGTAACAATAAATGCGAAGCATCCATTGATAGGTACCTTGGTACCTAAACACAGTCTCGATATACATTTAGTACTAGATAGATACCTACCTAGCACTAGGAGCTTCTAGATCCACCATCGAAACAATATCCTCCACCGTCTTTTCAATACGAGACGACTATATCCATTGCCTTTGTTTCAAGTCGCCATATCAAGCTCAATTACCCCTCTTGAAGAAAGATAGCAAAGCTCAAGCATCAAATTATTTAGCCGCCAGCAAGGTATAGCCTCTAGTTCAACTGGTGTCGATGGGTCTATCTATTTTCGCTCCAGCAAGATCTTCAGTCTCCTAGGTTTCCTGCCCAATAAAGGGTATCAACTGATGAGCAAAATGACCTGAGTCCAGTGTGATATGATGTGATATGCGACCCCATAGCTCGATATCACTTGCCAACTAGAACTCGAACAAGTTGCGCATAGATTTGGACTCACGCGGAGCGATGCTCCACCGTCAAGTGCAGTAGTTCTTATTCCATCCTCATGCCCCGCAAACCCGCTCATGTTGATACATACATGTGGTAACATCAGTCGGTCACCCAGATGACTTTGCAATAGTCGTTGACCTTGTCAATACTTCATTATATACCCCGTTAGAGTCTCATGCGCATCTGCCTGACAACAGTGGAATCGTAGCACACACTCAGACAGGCTGTCCATGACTGTTCCACTAAGCTCTTCAAGAGTAACAGATACTCTCATCAGATCATTATTCTTATTAGTTCTCTTTCTCATCGAGTGTCAATGTTGGCTCGGCTGTTCAAGTATGAGAAATTGGTCGCCTTGATCCGCCAAAGTCGATAAACTCAAACATATATATATATACGGCTAAAGGAAGTGCAGTAATCATAGAAAAACAAAGAGATAAAGAATTCGGCACCTTCCACAATGTTAACATAGGCCAGAAAGTATCACAATGAGGATGGAAGAGCTGCTGCATGTAGCTACATCAAGCTGACGCCATACTTTGCACCGCCACTGGTTCTTGAGCTGCCTAAAACGCCACACTTTCCTCATTCAGTTCCCCACATGACCGACATGAGCATTATCCCTGGGGCGCCTCGCATCATCGAAGACCATCCCGAACTTTCCATCAGCAAAAGCACTTAAACCTTGTGACGACCCTTCCACAGTCCGCAATCTGTTCGACGACCTCATACTCTCTCTCACCTCAACTCACCAACAACTGAAGGAACCTTTGATTGTGAGCGCACTCATCGCCATCATGGCTTCCAAGACCAAGTACCAGGCAGCGCCCCAGAGCGACCCAGACGACGACTACACCCACGCGCCCCCCGCCTACGCTGAGGGTTCGGCCTCTCGCGATGAGACCCAGGGCCTTTTTGGTGCGCCCCGCGACAGCGAGGACAACCTCCCCGATGACTTCAAGGTAGGAACAGATGATATCCGCGCCTGGCAATCGGCGAGTGACTGACATCATCTATAGTTCGGCGGCTCTGTGGCTGAGGCTACTGTTGATATCCGCAACCAGTTCGTCCGCAAGGTTTACACGATCCTTACTGTTCAGCTTCTTGCCACTGCTGGAGTGAGCAGCCTTACCTTCTTTAGCACCGGCTACAAGGACTGGATCCAAAGCCATCCTGGTGTCGTTTGGGCTTCGGTACGTTCTCTCTTATAGTTGAAACTCATTCACATGAACCGCTAACAAAAGAACACAGCTCTTTGGTGCTATGATCTTCATGGGCCTTACCTACTGGAAGCGCAAGTCCTACCCGACCAACCTTCTTTTCCTCTCGCTCTTTACTCTTGCCGAAGCCTACACCATTTCCGTTATAGTGTCCTTCTATAAGACGTCCATCGTTTTGAACGCTGTTGTCCTTACTGCCGGAATCTTTGTCTTCCTCACCCTTTTCGCCTGCCAGACAAAGTACGACTTTACTTCATGGATGCCTTACCTTTTCGGTGCCCTCTGGGGTCTCGTCATCTTCGGGTTCATGGCCATGTTCTTCCCTTACAGTTCCACTGGAGAGCTCATCTACGGCGGCCTTGCTGCTCTCATCTTCAGCGGTTACATCCTCGTCGACACACAGCTTGTCTTGCGTCATCATCACGTCGAGGAGGAGATCGCCGCTGCCATCAGCCTTTACCTCGATATCATCAACCTCTTCCTCGCCATCTTGCGCATTCTCAACAGCCAGTCTAACAACTAATCGCTGTTGATCTATAAAAGTTTCAACGTGGTGTAGAAGCAAGAGCTACGGAATGGCAGCTTGATTCTTTTTGTTTATCCCTTTGCAAAGATTGTGCGCTATACCAGCTGTCTTATTCAAGTCGTATCTTAATATGTGTGTTATGAACGGTTCACCTTTTCGACACCGTAGTAATTGGCGTCTTCCGAAGAGTTTGCTTTCCTTTCTTTCCCATTGTTTGCTCAGGCAGTTCGGTCCTATATCGAGACAAAATCAATATACACACTCATCACCAAACAGACATATCATGGATTGTGGAGAGAAGGGCATGCTGCTAACATGGAACAAGCAATCGAATTACAAGAAATATTGAATTTATTTGATATCAATTAGAAGGCCAGTAGAAAAAAGAAACAATCAAGGATATGTCGTCCAAGGATGGACAACGTTGTACGCCCAACGTAAGTCTAATATGACCGCAAATGGCATCAGGACACGGCGAATGTCGTATCCGCCGCTGATCTGTATCCATCGTATCGTAGCGCATGGGTGTCTTGGTCCCTCAAGACACTTTATGCGAGCCGTGTTCCTACAACAGCCACACACATGGTCATCCTCCCTTGATTATGCTTCTGAAAGTCTTGCCGCCTGCCATCAGAACTCCACACCAATACAGCGGAAGCGTTCACAATCATCTGGTGGATTGCGAACAACTAATGACGAAGCAGGTTGGCGATGAAAAAAAGAAAATGACAACTCAGTTATTCAGCAGCAGGGGGGAATATTCTCATCTTTCTCTTCAGTCATAGGAGAGGAAAAACCAACGCCATCAATCGACAATAGTCCAACGTCGCATTTTTAAAGCATCGCAAAAGACCTGGAAATGTGAAGTGAGGTCTAGTTGAGCTGCTCCTCGCCGTTGGGCTCGGGTGTGCCAGCGTTTTGAGCAGCGGCCTCTCGTTGCATACGAGCCTCGATCTCGCGAAGCTGGGACTCGCGAGCCAAAAGCTCTTGTCGCTTCTCGTTGATCTCGCGCTGCACCTTGAGTTCGATCTCGCGCAACTTCTCCTCCTCTCGTCGGAGTTGCTCCTCCTTGAGACGGACAGATTGCGAGGCGAGGTCCTCAGGGTTCATTGAGCTATCGGCACTAAAAGGGGTCAGCGTTGAATCTTATACCATGGTTGGGTTAAACTCACTTTCCAGAAGCACCGTCGACGGTCTTGGACAGCTTCTCGGTACGGTAATTCTCGTACAAGAAATCGTGGGTGATTTCCTTCAAATCAGCCAAGTGGCTGTGGAGCAATGCCGATCGAATGGCGAGGAAATCCGAGTGACGAGGGTTGTCAACCTCGACAACACCCCAGGGGTAGTGGCGAGCGCGAACCGTGCGGCCACCGATCTCAACGACGTCCTCAGATCCGACAATAGCAAAAGGCATGAGGCCACGGAGCTCGGCATTCTCCTCGACGGTATCCTCGTCATCCTCCTCAATATCGTAGGGGAAGTTGTAGACTGGAATGCGGTAGTGCTCAATATCCTCCATAACCAGCTTCTTGGACTCGGCAAGCTCAGCGGGGGTAAGTGAATCGGCGCGTCCAATGACAGGGATAACGTTGACGCGGGGAGCGAGTCGCTTCATGAGCTCGATGTCGAGTTCTCGGAGGCTTTACTTGTTAGTGAGGATCAGGCGTTTTTGGAGGGGTGATAACACATACCCATGGCCTGTGGGAGTAATGAAGTAGAGCATAGCATGCACTCGGTTGTCTCTAAATCGAGGGTTACGCTTGATACGGGACTCTTCGGCGAGAATGTCGTCGTATTGCCTCTCGAGGTAGCCAACGATCTCTGAAAAGCTGGCTTCGTTGTCAATCTGGTCACCGAAGCCGGGTGTGTCGACAATGGTCAGAGAGATACGAGTACCCTCTTCGTCAAGCTCAAGCTCTGTATCCAGGTCAGTAACGTGTATACGACCTATCGGAAAAGTCGTTGCTCCTACCAACGGTGATGGGCTTGATCTTGACACCGTCCTCAACGTGCGCACTGCCAGCATCGTCGGACTCTTTGTGCTCAAGCACGCTCTTTCCGCAGAGAGTGTTGACAAAGGTGGTACGGCCTGCCATATGTGAGTTTTATTGTTTACTTCGATCGCAGGGAGGTGCTGTATGGGCAACTGCAGCATCCCCGTGTGGTAACGTACCAGTGCCAGAAGCACCGCAGACCATCAGACAAAACTGGATACCCTTCTTGACATTCTTCTTTCGGCGGATCATCTTCTGTTGGGGACTAGGTATTAGCGAACTGTAAAGACTACACGGCCGGCGCGTGAAAGTTTTGGTCCCGTGAACCATGTGGAAACGGTAGCTTTATCGGCGGGAGCATCCAACATAACGAACGGGGCCGAAGGGAGATAGAACATACGCCCATGGACGACATTTTGAAGATCGGATTCGGGGTAACGAGATGAAGCTTGAGGGTGATTGAGCGACAATGAGAGGAATAAGTCGAAAACACCAATCGAGCAACGACTCAAATCGAGTATGGTTTTGCGGTGGTTGAAGTGGAAACTTGGGGAACGGAACCTGAACCAAGGGGAAAATGTTAAAGGAGGCTAGGAGCCAGGAGAGAAGGATACGGGTCGTGTTGGATTTGGCTGCTCAAGGGGTATGGCCAATTTCACACCTGGCCAATCGCTCCTGCTCTGAGATTCAGGGGAAGTGCCTAAGCTACCTAAAGTGCCAGTGTCCATTATGAGAGGGGACGGCAAGTGCACCCCTACGAAATCCACACTTTGGGCGCCCCGACGCCCTGTCAAGCCAGACCGCCTTCCCGCCCAAGGGACCACTTAGCGGACCCTCACGAGCCTTGCTGTGGCGTTTGCTGGCAATCAGAGCTTGTCGTTTCGTTTCATCACGTGATTCGTCTCCAAGTTCCTCCTACCTCAGCTTTCATTAGTACCTAGCCACAGCAGGTGGCTTACTGCATCTCGTGGCTACATGGTACCGTGACGCGGTTAAGTTCTATGTTCAGAGCAAGTCAAGGGTATCTTTCTTTTACACCAAACATTGTCTTGTGTATGTTCCAGTTTTTGTACATGAAATACTTACACTGTGATACGTCTTTTCTTGCTTCCAATAAATCTTTTACTCAGCCTTTCTTGGCGTATCCTGACGCCTGTCTTCCTCTTAATATACAAACCCTTCGGTTACGCAGGTACCTTACCAGCTGCATTCACCAAACAGGTGGATCTGTAAGCGACATCAGATACATTGTCAACACATAGAGTTTTGAGTATCGAGGTTCGAGATGCCAGCCTACTCACAATAACTCTTGTTCGGAACTCCTTTTGTGAAACCTTTTATTTCATCACGAGGTTGAGGGTGGACAAGTCAGGTCCTTAGCTTTTACCCCTCCCAGTTCTCACTCCGGCCTGCCTTGACATCCATATACACTGAACAGTACTTGTACACGTCAAGTCACTCACCATGAACGTACGACCACCGATTGAGGCCTCAAGCTCCGAGGCCGTCTTATCTGTCTCTTTCAACAATGATGCGAGTTGTTTTTCTGTTGGACTCGATTCCGGTATTTGTGGTGAGTCATGAACTGTGATCGTTGTACATAGCTTCACTGACCGTCATGTCTCAGTCTTTCACACGAAATCGTGTCTTCTCAAAGCGTCAAGAGGTATGCCTGCCTTAATTAGGAGACCTTTTCGGTATTCTTACAGCCCTATAGATTTCAATGCCGGCATCGGCCTCGTCCAGATGATGGGCACGACTAATTACCTGGCTCTAGTTGGTGGTGGCAGATCGCCCAAGTTTGCTATGAACAAAGTAGAATTCTTCCTGGAGCTTACTAGAACCGGTACTAACCGATAACCAGGCTATCATATGGGACGATATGAAAGGCAAGGTTGCTCTGGAGATTACGGCTCTCACAGCAGTACGTGGTGTCCAACTTGGAAGAGAACGTATCGCTGTTGTACTACAGAACAGCGTCCGGGTCTATTCCTTCACTAAACCTCCAGAACTACTACATGTATACGAAACCGCGGACAACCTTCCTGGCCTATGTTGTCTCTCGGAGAAGAAGCTCGCTTTTCCTGGCAGAACTGCCGGACAAATACAACTCGTCGAGTTAGCGACGGGTAACGTCAGCATTATTCCAGCCCATTCTTCTGCACTGAAGGCAATCGCTTTGAGCCCGGATGGAGAACTTCTAGCGAGTGCCAGCGAAAAGGGTACTCTCATCCGTGTCTATTCTACAAGCAACTGTGCGAAACTTGCTGAGCTTCGTCGTGGAATTGACCCTGCTACAATTTTCTCTCTCGCCTTCTCTCACTGCGGTACCATGCTCGCCTGCACATCCGACAAATCCACCCTTCATGTATTCGACGTACCTCATCCGCGAAGGCCAGGGATGAACCGAAGTCAACAGCTTGGCACTTCTGGAACTGATGCTGGAGACGGAACAGGGAAGTGGGGCATACTTAGCAAGATACCCTTGATGCCTCGAATGTTTTCCGACGTATATTCCTTCAGCTCGACACATTTCGAGGCTGGGGATGAAGCTGCGATTGGAGGGATTCCTTTCTCGGAGAGCACTGTCTTGGGAACATCCCGGCCACCAAAGGGTGTCATTGGGTGGATCGGCGATGACAGTCTTGTGGTCATAGGCGCAGGACACGACGCGCGATGGGAGAAGTATGTTATTGTCGATGGCGAAGATGGAAAGCGACACTGCGTAAGAGAAGGATGGAAACGGTATTTGGGTAACACCTAAATTAATGAAAGCTGTGCCACAGAGCAAGCTAACGACGACAAGGATTATGAATTAATGTTGGGCGAATCCGGAATGGGCGTTTAAGAGGTTCAGAATAATTAGAACTGTTTTTGTTCGTATAGCGTTTGGCATTAGATAGTTCTCTACTTTAATCATCGCGCCGTCTTGGCGACTGACTCCTACTTCGTCTTCTTGACCTTCTATCGGGGTCTTCGTCTCTGCGCCGCTTATGCCGCGACTCGTCGTGATCATCCCTATGTCTTCGGTGCTCTCGATCGCGATCTTTTCTTCGATCTCGATTATGGCCACGATCCTCGTCATCCTCATTTCTGTCTCTCCGTCTGACCCTGTCCCTGTCCCGTCTCCTCTCTCGATCATGGTCGTCGTCGTCTCTGTGTCGTCGAGAGTCTCTGTGTCGGTGGCGCTCCTCTCTGTCCGCAGGGCTCTCATGTCGTCTTGACCTGTGATGCCTATCCTCTTCATCCCCATCTTTCCGTGATCTATGCGACCGATGGTGTCTGTGCTTGTCTTTGCGGTCCTTCTTGTCTGCTTTGCGCCGTGCCTCTTCGACTTCTTTCTTCTTCTCCTCGATCAAGAACCCCTTCATAGGATCGTCATCGTCGTGTTCTTGCATCAAAAGCGCAAGTTCTCTCTCTTCAGGCAGCATCGGTCGCTGCGTCTCTTCCTCTTCGCTGCTCTCATCTTCGGACAGAACTTGGCCTTCCCGCTTAAGCATATCCTCCCAGCCAACCTTGAACTCGTCTGGATCCTCGTCGTCCCGCGCCTTGTATCGCGCATGATCGACGCGGACAAGGCGACCACCCATATCTGCTCCGCCAAGGTTGTCGACAGCTAAGTCGGTACTTCTCTGATCCTCGTACTTGAGCCATCCGAAACCTTTGGACTTGCCAGTCTCTTTATCACGGGCCAACTTCAGCCAAACCGGTTCTCCAAATTGGGAGAAAATCGTAATAACATCGCCTTCGGATAGCTCGTAGGGTAGACCACCAAAATAGATGTAGGCAGTGTCGCGGTAGTCGGTATGCCAGGAAGCTTCTGGAGTACTGAGCGCGTCGATTAGCAGTGTTCAAAGAATGCTTTCAAGGTGTACAATCAAACTTACATTCCGTTCTCAATTTCTTTCTTATTAAGCGCCTGAATTGCGCGTATTTGATTCATTTTGTGACTTTAGTTGCTGACTGCGCAGCTTTGTGAAAAGTCAAAAATTATTGATGTTGAAGGTCGCATTCAACGTCAGAACCAGTAGAAAACACCCACTGAAGCTCCAGGAGTCCGTGCGCTAAACTGCAGCGTGGGAGGGAGGACAATTTCCGGACCGAACGCTAAATGGACGGGGGATTAACCAAGTGCCAATGAGGGACGAATTGGTACCTAGTGCCTGGCAACCCTCCACTGAGCTGGCCACTTCGGGCTTTTTGGTGAAGGACGGCGGTCGACGATATCTACGTACCACAAACCACCAAGAGCGTTGAAACACAACTTTCCTTGCATCGGACAATCTCAGATTGAGATACACAACGGTCGAGCTTAACGCCTACATCATCTGCACTTCCGCGGCACGTAGCGTGGAAGATGCCCCTACGGCAACTCTAGTACCCTGTCAACCTCCTTTAATATTATCGAGACAACCCCAAACGCGTATTCTACCAGAGCATCTGTCCAAGACAGCCCTGTCAACAAACCTCGGGTCCCAATTTCAACTGGAAAACTAATCCATGATCTAAACTACCTCGAATTCGACCTACGATCAATTTGCCGGCGAGCTCGCTGAGCTAAACACCGGAGCCATGGCGAACAGAGTATCGGTCTATACAACAGGTTCAGGCGATTCTGAAGGTCGCGATGGCGAGCAAAAGAAGGACCTTTGGACGTCCATGCTCGAGTCTGTTGCGAGCGGCAAACGACTACCAGAGAAGAATCTTATCGTTCTAGGTATGCAGAAACGAGCCAGCCATGTTAAAGAGCTCGATTAGCTGATCACGACCCTCTCAATTCAGGCGGTACTCCCGAACATCAAAGAGACTTTCTTGAATCTCTGTCCAGCTCCGAACCAAGGCGCAATGCGGACCGGCTTAAGATACCACCGATCGCCAATAACTTTGCGCTGGGCTACACATACTATGATGTCCTTGACGCCGACCAGGATGGTTCGTCAACACGCTCAACACAGCTTTGGGCATTTGACTAACATGTCTAGATACCCTGGCACGAGTCTCGCTCTACTTCCTTTCCCAACCATCTACCGAGTTCGCTTCTTTGGTTGCGCCCCTCCTCACCCCAGAGACGATCCCGAACACCTCTCTGATTATCCTACTAGACTGGTCACAGCCGCATCTGTGGCTGCGACAAATATGGACTTGGGTTCAGGTGATACAAGAGGTTCTCAAGAAGGTTGACACAGATCAACATGCCCTTATGGAAGAGGTCATGTCTGCGTGGAAAGAGAGAGGTCGAGGAGGCGCGGCGACCAATCTCGATGGCACACCTTCAGCTACAGCCACTGGCAGTGATGGAGATAGTTCACTGCCTTTGGGACCTGGAGAATGGGAGGAGCCTTTAGGTCTGCCACTCTGTGTAGTGTGCCAAAATGTAAGACACCACTCGGAAATTGACAAGGAAGTTACTAACAAAAGTAGGCACAAAAAATGGAATTCCTTGAAAAGAATCAGGCCTGGAAAGAACCTGATTTTGATACTGTATTGCAATACTTGCGAACAGTTTTGCTGAGACGTCAGTTCACTTGAACAATCAATCATGCCTGGTCCAGCCACTAACATTTTACAGATGGCGCTTCCCTCATCTATACCTCACAAAATGCGCCCTCTCAGCTACCATCTCTCATCCATTCCACTCTTGGAATCACATCTCTTCTGAAGCGTCACCCACTAAAGCATAACGTTATCGACCGCGACAAGATTGTCGTGCCCACTAACTGGGACTCATGGGGCAAGATTCGTGTTCTTGGCGGAACGTTCGACGCCGAGCAAGTCTCTAATTCATGGTCCGAAGATATCAGCACTCCCCGTGAGTCTATGCGCTTCAACGACGATGACCAAGCAGGTGAGGTGGACGAAGCAGAGCTGGAGGAGCGACAGCAGAGGAGTGCAATCGCGCGTTACGAGGGATGGTGTCGTGACCCCAACAGCGGCGGCTTGGCAGTTGTCGAAAATGCCATGCATGGTGAGAAGTGGATCACTGTGGAGAGTGACGATACTCAAGACTTCCTTGAGAAACAGCTCAAGATCCTTGAGGCATTCAAGGCCAAACAGCCAGAGAAGGGTCCCGATAACGCCATCGCTCGCAGCACACGTCATATCGATTATAGCAACGATGAAAAGAGCATCAGCGAGCACATTGGCCCCGTGCAATTCAACATGGGTGGTATTCAAGTTGACGCCGATGATATGCTACAGCGTCTTAAGGTGAGTCGAAACCACCATCACTATAAGATGCCGACAGTAACTGACATCAACAGGATCGCAACGCATTTTCTTCCTCGCCCAGTAACGAAGAGGAGGAAACCGAAACGCCTGCTGCAAACATGGCCAAGGACTTTGACAATGAACAACTGCAGAGTTTCTTTACTGGTTTGATGAATCGTAAAGGGACGGCAGATACATCCCGTTCTTGAGTCAACAACACGTAAATGAGCAGATTAAAGAAATGCGGCTGGCTTATTCCTTTCTCACAAGATAGTCTACAACATAAACTCGAGTGCTCGATAAATGTAATGAACCTTTGGCGAGAGGGGGCGGTGGCCGATGTAGAATAGATACCCCTGAAATGACAAATTCTATCACATTTTGAACATGCATCTCCAGAACTCTGCAGATCAAATTGCATCTATTCGTTATCCCCACTTGTCGGTGTTTATTCGATCACACTGCAGGTGTCTAAGAGACAACATGTGCTCTTTTTTCTCTGATCCAACACTGAGCTTTCCTGATAAGCACCTTGGGCTCAGAGCATCGAATCCGATCACCGATGTATGCTTCATTATCTATAGTTCACACCGTTAAGTTGTCAACCTGGCTGGTTTGTATGTCACATTAACTTGTGATTTTTGGCTGCCCAATCTCGCAGTAACAACGCTTCCAAGCATGCCGGGGAATAGCCATGGGTGTTGCCCAACTTCGACCTCAAACGCATTTATCGTCTGGCGGGCCTTGGTAGCAAGGTTCTCATCCGATAGTAAGCTCGCGAGACGGAAAAGGTTGGAAACGCTGACAGCGTTTGTGGATGGAAGTGACGTATCCATGCCTTCCTTCAAGCGAAGAATTATATGAGGGCTGTTGGCTTTCGTCGTAAAGAAAGCACCATCAGCATCGTAGAATAAGGAGATTTGGGTTTCTGTAAAAGTTAGCAGAGCACTAGACTAATGGGGGAAACAGAACGGAACTTACGCTGCAGAGTATCAGCAAACTCAAGATACTGATGATTCTCTGTCAGCTCAAAAAGGTCAAGCAGGCCTTGAATGAGATATGCATAGTCATCTGCGAAAGCAGCATTTCCCCTTTCCCCAGACCATATCCTGTGAAGGGCCTTCTCATTAGCATCCCACAGTTTCTCCTTGATATAGGCAGCGGCGCGCTCTGCCGCACTCTGGCACTTGGAGCTTTGCTCGGGTCTCAATGTTTTCAAGGCCGAGGCTGCCTTGGAGAGTGCCGACATGACAAGACCGTTCCATCCCGCAACAATCTTATCATCCAACTCGGGACGTACACGCTCTTGTTCTCGTTTTTTCCTGAGGGCAGCTCTCCCCTTCTCGATGTACTCTCGAACCTTATCCACAGGCGTACTGAAGTGGTTGCTAAGCTGTTCAACGGTAGTCTTGACGCGCAGTATGTTTTGGTCAATAAAATCGTCGTTGGGGTCGTTTTCCTCGTCAACATTTCCATCCTTGTTGACATTCCAATAAGCCGCCAGGATAGGAATCATGTGACTGTCAATGTCGTCCAGAACTGATTCGAATTCGCGCCGCGTCCAGACGTAGTAAGCACCCTCCCGTTTCTCCTTGTCACCCTGTCTGTAATAAGAATCAGCCGCTTCGCTCGAGGCAAAGCCTCCCTCAGGCAGAGCAATCGGAGAGCTGGTAAGGTATTCGGCAAGTTCAAGAACAACATCCAAGAACTCGCCCTGCTCGCCTCCGCCGCTGGCCTTCCAGGCATCTATATATAGGGAGAGCAATTGCGCGTTGTCTGTCACAAGCTTCTCAAAGTTGGGGATGCTCCAGTCGGCTGTGACCGAGCAACGAGAGAAGCCGGTAGCTCCAATATGGTCGTGCAGCGCTCCGTCGCGGATCTGGCGCAATGTGTACAGAGCGATTGTGGTGGCATGTTTGCATTCGTCTTCTCCAACAACATCCTGGACGGCTCCTGGGGCTGTCAAAAGTCCCAACAGAAACACCAGCTTCGGGGGGACCAAAAACTTGGGTGCCAAGCCAAACCCTCCATATACTGGGTCGAAGGTGCCGACAATATTCCTGTACGCCTCCTCCAACTGATCCAAATCCAGTTCCTCTGACACAGTCGTGTTCCTTTCCTTCGTGGCATTCGAATTGCTGGGAGCCGGTGCGCCCCAACCAGCGGGACCCAAAGCTGAAGGTGCCGAGATACTCCTTGTACCCAAAGTGCCTTCAGCGGCGAATTCCTTGAGCTGTGCAACAATCTCAGTAGCCTCCTTTCGGCATCGAGCCTCTTGGTCAGTCCAGATGTCTCGTATTTTCTTGAAAATAGTAAGAGAGTCGAGGACCTCATCGGTGCTATCGCGATTGGGGTGTCGTCGTCCTGCAGGCCCAAACCAATAAGTCCCACCAAAAACTGGCTCCAGGTTCGGCGTAAGGAACACGTTCAAAGGCCATCCACCGACATTGTGGACAGCCTGGACGTAGTTCATATATACAGCTTCTATGTCGGGGCGCTCTTCTCGGTCAACTATAACAGGCACGAAAGATTCGTTCAGTACCGCAGCCGACTCGCTGTTAGAGAAGGTCTCAATTGACATAAGGCGACAAACTTGGATTGTTAGCCATCAAAAGGCAGAGCAAAGCCGATACAGAGAGGATCACGCGACTTACAGTGGCATGCCTTGTAACCAATATGAAGAAAGATGAGTTTATTCTCTTTGCGCGAACGCTCAACTGCCTCGTCGTCCAAAAGTTGCCATGCGACCAGATCCTCAGCATGTTCCCGAACGTACGGGCTTCGACTGGTGGCCGCGCGGTTTTGCAAAGGCGAGAGGGGCTTGGGTAAGCTCGAGCCCGACTCATCGCTGCTTACAGGTGTTGAGCGCATGGCTCTAGCAGACGCGGTAAGCTCTGAAGCTACCATGATCAAGGCTGAGCCAGGTTTCCGAGGTTTGAGACTGGTCTTGGTATTGATGACTGCGTGGTTGTCGTCGTCAAGCTGCGGGAAAAGCAACTCGGGTCTACGACTTTGGTGGGGAGGGCTACAGCTGTCCGTCGGTAGCCAAGGGCTATGTTTGACGTGCGAATAGCGATAAGGCTGATGATGTAATATTAAGAGCTGTAGCTACCTATTGCAAAGTCTCAGTAGAGCTGTCCCTTGGTGTCGTATTGGTGTTGAGGTCGGTATGGAAGAGATAAGCGAGACAGATCCATGCAGACGGTTACAGTTGGAAGGTGAAAGACAGTTCAAATGATTGATGGATGGATGACTCGCTAGAGGCAGATTTCTTAATGGTGGAAGCTTCCCGACTTTTGGCTCCAGCTGGATCCCAATAGAAGCCAAGTAAGTACCTAACTACAGGTAGTGAGGCAAAGACAATTCAGCGGGGTTGTCCCTCTTTGTCCAGGTCATGGCAGTCGCGGGGCATTCAAGTAGCGCCATCCATTTCCGTTTTAGGAAAGGCTAGGATCCTCTTTGCATCGGCTTTTCGTGAGTCAAGTATCAACAATGCCGTGTTCATGAGTCGTGTAAGAACATTTTAAAATCTCCTCGGCTTCAGGGGCTTTTTGAGTGTAACAGTAAACCCAGTTACGCTTATCTACTTCCTTTTTTTTTTTTTTTTTTTTTTTTTTTTTTTTTTTTGTCTCTGCCCGTCATTTAGCCCTTTTTTGTTCAGCTTCTGCTTTGTCTTTATGTGT
>JABFFG010000403.1:0-63372 GCA_013623685.1 Fusarium transvaalense
CAACTACCACACAGTCTACAACCGCCGTTGCCCAAACTACTACACAGTCCACAGCCACAACACTTGTAACAAGTGTCAGTACAGCGAAGGCGGCAACTTCAGCCACAAGCTCCGCAAAGGCAACAACCTCAAAATAGTCCAACTGCAAGTGTCCCACAGGAGCTTACTGGAGGATGAATACGTGAGTGTTCAACGAGAATATAAGGTAGAGATAGTGTTAGATCAGTCACTATTGCATTTGTCCAATGATTTTGAGAAGCTTAGTTGTTAGCTTAATGACGACGGCATGCGGACCAGCATGGTAATAGTCTAGACAGACGGCGTCTCTTCAGGGTCTGGCAAGCCTATCTTCAGGTACCAAATGCACAAGTTTGAAGATCCCTTATCTAAATTTTTTCCCCCTCCTGATTGACTTTGCCTTGCCTTGCCTTGCATTATTCCATGCTTGCTATACTGCACATCTACTGGCGTCTCCGATTGAGTCAGATGTAGCACGTGCTTTTGGATCTTGGTGGTGTAGTGAAGTGGTGTCTGCAACGCCAAAGGCCATCAATCGTCTTTCTTCGCCAATTTCTTACCGTCGTCGGTCCCATGCAACCAGTCCAACCACGGCATGCCTCCAAAATGAACATTGAACCTCTCATGATGTCGATCATGACGATACGCCGCACCCCCGAAGAAATTATAGCCACTATGTACGACCGCCGTCTCAATAAGCTGCCAGGAAAGAAACGCCCACATGGTCAAGATATGCGTTTGCAAAAGTGCGGGCGGAAGAGCAATGGGCATCGTGTTTGCGACAATGTGCTCGATCGGGTGAGCATACTGCGAGGCGAATGACACGGGTGCGGTGAACTTGTGGTGAACCTTGTGGATGCGACGATATAAATACGGCATATGAAGCAGTCGATGAGAGTAGTAGAATAGAATCTCGCGTGCAATCACACAGACTGAGAAATCAAAAACGAAATCCTTTACAGATGGCAATGATGGTGTGATCTGAAACGTAGAGGGCCTCTTTTGCTGAGTTGAGAGAATAGCCAGAGCAACTTGCACTCCGATGACAATCAGTTGATTTCTGAGAGAAACAATCATCGCGTCGAAGATGTCAGAAGCCGTAGGTTGCTTGGAAGCAGGCTGAATCTTGTGTTTTGCAGCAAAAGACGGCGCCAGTCGGTCCAGGAGAACAAAGCCAGCAGAGGGAATCCACCAAAAGATAACTTGAATAGCAAGAGACCCGACGAACTCAACCATGAAGGGGTCGTAGTGAGTTACGGCTTGCGCCCAAAGCTGAGACATGCTGAAGTGGCGATGATGTGAGAGTGTCTTGGAGTTATCATGAGATACTGAGCAGTTTGTTTTATTGAGGGGGGCTAACTAGATCTAGTTGGAAGATTTTCCATTAGCTCCGACCCCGCGGATTCCGGTCTCAGTGCTAAGACTGGTTTATGTATGAGAAACTGTCAGAAGAGATTCCTCTTTCAGCTTTCCCTTTTTGAGCCAAGGCTGGTTGCAGAAACACAAAACATGCCGAGGTTCATTCGTAGTTGACAGTTTGCATTACTGTGAGCTGTAAGACATGTGAAGTTTTTGATCCATCTCCCGTGATGCTCTAACATTGTGACAAGGCGATTATTGATCTTCATTCATAAGTCAAGGAGGAGCTGTATCTTTGCATTGAAATGTTTGCACTGGTTATTGAAAGAGGATGCGCTAGAACAAAAACAGCACGTAGGTAGAAATTGACTTGCCCTCAGTTGGACCTGTTCGTTGATGGTAGTCCATTTCGCAATCTCATTATTTGCACTGAAAGACCTTGTTCCAAATTGTTAGTTTCGTTCTTTCTAAGAATAGCCTTGATCTACCACTAGGATTATACTAACAGTTCAACTCAACTTTATCTATTGGGCTGTATTTTAGATCTGGTACCTATAGACGTAGTTACTACCCCCAGTCTCTTATTCCGCTATTGTCACTATTTATAGTACAGCCGATAGGAACCAGTATTTCTTTTTCATACAATACAATATCAATCTCTCAGCATCACACTTGCGATCATTGTTACCTATTCTTCTGTTACTTATCTGGGCCTGCACTGTAATGCATGCCAGTCCTTTGATATATCAGATCCTGCTGATTGACCCTGCACTTATGTGGCATGACGTAACTAGTCACCAAGCCAAGCCAGCTTGGCATTGCGCTGTGCAACTATTTCCCAACTCAAAGATCTTTAAAAATGTCTTGACTATAAAGACTCACTTGGCGACATGTAACAAAACTCATTCCTCGCCATGTTTACCATTTGTGATTTGCCTCTCGATAGTTGATGCATACTCGGATATTGCGGCCGGAAATTGCGTGCCGTGTCAAGTCTCGGCATCATGTTCCGGCTTTAGCTCAAACTCTCTTGGCTAGTTGCCAAGCAGGAAGTACATTATTTCCGTATTGTCAAGAGGGTCCATACCAAGTACCTGAATCTCCATAAACCAGTCAATCTTTGCAGGCATGCGTAATCACCTGTCTAGAATCAAGGCACAAAAGTCTTGGTGTTAAGTGCAGACTGTAAAGCGTGCGAGAAAGATGCCTCAATTTCGGTGATATGACGTTATTGCCATTCGAGGATCATATAGTTTCCATTGAGTCCTTCGCGTTGAATTCGACGTGCATATCCGAAATTCGAGATATATCTTTGTGGATCGTCCTTTGTCCTCATTGGACGTTTTTCTTTCTCATCATGGTCTCACAACATGTTCATGATCTATGTAAAGCGACAGAGACTGTAAGCTCTGTTCTGGCAAACGACCCGAGTCAATCACCAGGAGACATTGTTAAGAAACTATATGGCCACCACGAACACGGCCTACATCACAACAAATCAGCCCGTGGCCATACACCACCGCCCTCGCCCCCAAATGAAGCCATCAGCGTAGTCGAGACTGCCTTTCAGTGCGGACAATGGGGCTCTACAGTACCGAGCCAACTATTCCTCCAAGCTTTCGCCGACGCTCTTCAATGTCTCGACAAGGATCCAATGGCTGGAGTCGTCTCCCCTCCTCTAATGGGTTCTCATGGTACAATGCCTCTCACAGTGATTGCGCCTCTAGCAGACGTAATGCGACATACTGCGAACCTCATTGTGCGCGCTCAAAGAGAAGTTTTCCTGATTACCTGCTCCTGGGCTCCATCCGTAGCTCAGAAACTAATTAAGAGCGCATTGGTGGAGCTTTCAGGACGCGCAGGTCAGAGAGGAGAGAGGGTAGTAGTCAAAGTCATGTACGACAAAGCCAGCCCAGCAAACGCCATAAATCCACACCAGTACGTCAGGCCCAAGTCTTACACTGCCAAGTCGATCGACCTCCCGTCACCCAATGAGATACCCAATATCGACATGGAAGTGGTCAGCCTGCATAGATTCGTCTTGGGAACATTACACGCCAAGTTCTGCGTAGTCGATCGGAGGGTTGCGGCCGTCATGAGCAATAATACCGAGGATAATGATAACCTTGAGATGATGGTTCACGTTGAAGGACCCATTGTCGATAGCATATACGACACAGCTTTGATTACTTGGCAGAACGGTCTCCATCCACAACTCCCTTTGTGCGACTCTCCTCCAGCATCTGAAAACGGTGTGCCATCATCGCCCATTCAAAATCCCGGTCACGAGGACGTAACTACTGGTCAGGAGCGAATGGAAACTGCCACACAAAATGATACCGAGGACGCTATCCGTGAGCATACAGCAGAGGATCCTCACTACGATGATGATATCGCAGGTGAAGTGAGACGCATGCAGGCCAGCTATTCTGAGAAGGAAGGAGAATCACGTCTTCAGGCTGCGAATCGCAAGCTCAACGTTGCCGCTCCCACTCCAGTTGAGCCTACAGGTCCTGAGATTCAAGCTGGTGAGGAAATGACGCCTTACATTCTCAGCAGTGACGATACCAAGCCAGTTCCCATGGCCCTCGTATCGCGCCCTCCTTACGGTTCGATCGATTCAAAAAATGTCCATGTCCCTCAGAATGAGGCCTGGCTATCGCTGATCCGGAACGCCCAGCGCGACATATTCATCCAAACTCCTGACCTCAACGCTGGCCCTCTTGTTCCTGCACTCATCGATGCACTCAAGAGGGGCGTGGAAGTCACGTACTACGTATGTTTTGGATACAATGACCCTGGAGAGATGATTCCTGGGCAAGGTGGAACGAACGATCAGATTGCACAAACACTCGTCGCCTCACTTCCAGAGAACAGCACTGAGCGTGACCTCCTCCATATATACAACTACGTAGGAAAAGACCAAGACCACCCCATTCACCAGTCCTTCAAATCCCGGTCTTGTCACATCAAATTGTTGATTGTGGATGGAAGTGTTGGAATCCAAGGAAGTGGTAACCAGGACACGCAGTCCTGGTTTCATAGTCAGGAAATCAATGTGATGGTGGATAGTGTGGAGATATGTCAAAAGTGGAGAGAAGGCATTGACAGGAATCAGAACACGAAGAAATTCGGCAAGGTCGCGAAGGATGGAATTTGGAGGGATAGCAATGGAAAGCCTGCAAAGGGATATATGGGCAATCCCGGAACTGTCATGGGACTAGTCAAAGGCGCGATGGGAATGCTTCACAAATGGAAGGGGCCAGGAGGGTTCTAAGAGGCTTGTTTGATAGGCCTTGGCTTATTGTTCAAATATCATCAAGCTATCATAAGTCGTTGTGCTCCTTCTATAATGAGATTACTGGTACCTTGAGACCAACATTTAGCAATCTTGTTTGACTGTTTCTTCAGACTAAACCCATTTCTCTCCATGTCTCCTCGCATCTCAACTGTGCGCCCAGGTATCGGGGAATGTCTCCCATTTGACAGTTCTTCCAATAATTCCGCAAAGTCTCGCAGTGGTTCCAAGAACTGGCCCACATGCTAGCCAAGTAAGCAGGCGTAGCCATATGCACATAAAGCATAGATCTTGGACGAGCAGACTCGATAATTTGGCAAATCCTATCAACCGCAAAGGTTATGGTTGCCTCAGAAGGCTCGCAAAGTGACGTATCGTCAGTTCCTGAGGGTCTCCATGAAAGGACCGCAATCACTGCTGCACATCGATATGTATCCATGCATTTTCCGCGCTCAGTTGTGTCCATACCGAGTTTGAGGAGCTGAGCCATGGCTCGGGTGAGCATTTCACTGAGATTCTCCGATTTTCTTCCTTTGGCAAGAGATACAAATAGCCAGAATGTCTCCGGTGGGCATCCCACCATATCGAGAAAATCCTTCGTGAGGGCATTGCGATGCCAATCATCAAAGATGAGACCCTCTTGGTTTCCACCACCCCGGCTGGTAGATTGCCTGACCACTGCCCCAATAGTATCCCACCAGCCAAAGTAGGCAACGATTTCTTGAAAGCCAGTGAATTTTCTCGATAGTTGCTGGAACTCCTCGCTATTCCGACAATGACAGTCGAGAAGGGACCGTGCGCCGCGCAGATGGCAGTCCCATTCACCAAAGACACCATCCATGACAACCTCGAAGAAGGCAAATACAGCGATCCCGAGAAAAGCAGCTGGATCGGCGGTATTTAGTGCTTGACTGAGACTTTTGAGTGCTTCAAGACGATGACAAACCAAGATATCCTCGTTTTCCGCATCTTTAGGCGACATGGGCTCGTCTGTGGAGAAGGTCAAAGTTGATGGATGTGATGTCGATTTGAGGTCTGATCTGCTGCGTCTTCTAATTCTTGCCTGGAGGAAATTGTCAACTTGTGCAATAAGCCTCAATCCCTGATCTGCTGATTGGGGTTGAGGATTGTTTGTGTTGTTGCCAGTTGCCAGTCTTGCCACTTTCAGGCTGTGGCCAAATGCGAGGAGGTGTTCCACAATATGAGGTTGATCTGTAGCCAATGAGTTTTGGATGAAGCCATCGCCATCGTTCACAGATGTAGTTCTTGCGTGATGTACTTTGACTGGCGATTGTGTGTTTGCCTCAGAAATACTATCACGCCTCGGTTCAATCAGTCTCTCATCCGGAGATGGCAAGGATGGCCTTGAGGCTGATGGCCCAACAGGACTCGCAGTCCAAACGACCCTTTGAGGATAACCCCCACAAGCGATACCGGACTCCACGCAAGGAAGACATCGCGGTCTATTCAGATCACACTTGACTCCCCTGTCCTTGCAGGTCCGACAATCCCGATCTCGGCGTATCCCTCGTGGTTTGCCCCGCGGAACATTGAGTTTTGACCTCGGCATTAGTAAAAGCAATTGAAATTGAGATTGAGGTTATGACTTGAGAAGTAGGTTCCCTTCCTCTTTGGCATGATTATGGGGCGGGAAAAGAGATAAGTATGTGACATGGTGAACATGTTACTTATCAGGATGATGGACGACTGTCATGATAACGTCAGGGGAGAATTGATTGATTCCCTTCCGCATTGGGGATAGTTTCGATCGGCCAACTCGAGATAGTTTCTCCGCAGTTTCCATCGGACCGGACCTTATCGCATCCAGTAAATGGGGCACGGCAACGGGTTAATCCAGTATTTAACGCATCTTGACTCATAAAAAGTCTAAGACACAGTTTTCTCAAGGGTCAAGATAGGCTATTTTTTGAGTTTTGCCGAGGCGTAGGTCCCGAGGTATACAGATCAAAGTAACACAATGATAATCACAGTCAAGATAGGCAAGTCAATACTTCTGAGAACCTTAGCGAAATCTAGGTTCAGACCACGCACCACGTTAGTGATGCCTAAATGGTCTTCAATGGAGTACTTAAAGCCTTCTGCTCCCCATTTTTCCATTTCCCATCACTCCCTCCTTTCTAAACCTGGATTTCATCTTCACTTGAACCTTATCTGAACCCCAGGTTCCCTCCATGATCATGACTATCGTCCACACAAGCAGCATGGACAGGTTCTCGCAATTGCCGACGTTGGTCTTGACCAGCATCCTTGGTGAACTACAGTCCGACAAAGATTTATTCAATCTCATACGAGCGTCACCGGAATCACTGAGGATCTTTCTCCGCTATCGCCAGACAGTCGATCGTCAAAGGCTTGCTCGGTTTTTCGATCTCGATATCGACGGCACGATGCTACAAGACGCTCTGGCCATTATCAACTTTCCACACCTTGAGGGAACCTCATTGGTTCCATTTCCTGCCATCTCAGATTGGCTTGACACGCTAAATGCCCGAAACTTCCAGTATCATCAACACACTGGAAGCCTCTATCATCTCTTTACTCGACTGGTCGTGTTTATCGAAGGCTATCTCGCCAAGGCCTTGGACCCTTTTCCGGCCCGGGCTTGCATGACGCTCCCAACTATCGGATGCTGTGTTCCTTCCATGCAATACAGAGGCCAAGAAACTGACATAAAGCCCGTGTCGATTGGTAAATTGCCGGCGCATACCCGACATCATCTGTCACAAGCCTTTATCAGATATGAGTTGCGCTGCAAGATCTACCACCCGCGCGTATGGGGTCAGCTCGACGGAACTCCTTACGCGGATATGATCGAGCAGTTGAACGAAAGACTGACCCTGATGGGTCTCGAAGAGCTCCACTGCGTCTTCGAGTATTTCCGTGGGATGTACAGCGCTGTATTTACCCAATGCGATGATGACGTTTGGTTCCCAGATCGACCAATGCCCCAAGTCACGGTAACGAATCGACGAAAAAATGACGAGTATCCTGACCTCCCTTCTGCCAGAGACTCTGGTCTCTTATTTCCCGACAGCCTCTATTTTGACATGGCTGAATTTCCATTTTTTTGGCTTCCTCTGTATGCCTATCGACGTTCTTCCGTGCTTTGGGCTGGACATTCTCAGCTCAATCATTCAAAACGGGTGATTCGATTTTGGGACTCTTCTCAGTATCCGCCGCAGAGCTGTTATGGGTCTTCCCGTCAACAGATGGATTATGAAAGGGCGCTTCACCTACAATCACAGACTCTTTACTACTGAGTACGAACTAGATAAGTGGGAAAGGAAGATGAATTATCCGGATGTACCCGAGGATAGCACGCGTACAAGCTTACTTCCTATTGGAGACGTCGAGCAAAGGGTGAAGGACTTGAGATTGCAAATTCTACAGTCAAGAATACATCGTCAACGAGGATGGATATTTTTAACTGATTCGCCTCCCCATCAGCCCACCCTACCATCTGTGGACGACATCGCCGAACAAGATGGCTCTATAGGTGATTGGATCTGCCTTGACCCCCAAAGGAGGAGACGAATGTCTCAGAGGTGGCAAGATTATTGGGCAGGGCGGACTCTTGAGGATCCGCTTGATCCGGATTCTCCGACCACCCAGAGTCGGAATGCCTATTTGAGTCTTTTTGAAGGTGAGTTTTCAAGTCCGATTGTACCCGATTCCGCCACTGCCCCACGATTCTTCTCAGTCACGACGACATCGTGAGTTGTGAAGATATGCAGAGTAAGATTGCATGCCTGTCATCCATGTGCCGTTTTCATTGAGCAAAGCATTGGAATATATCTCTCACTCCAGTCGGTTGATACTTAGCGATATCTTGAGGATGTGTGTAATGCAAGACACTTGAGATCCTCCTTTGACGTTGTTCTACAGCAGAAAATAAATAAAAATGAGCAGATTCTTGTACCTAAACGTTGGATCCATTTTGTGAATTATTGCACCGCCCGAGGTGAGGTTAATAATAAAGATTTCAGGTGATAAGATTAGACGCTCACTCGGGCTTTCTACAGTTAACATTAAGCATTTAGAGCATTATAGTTTATATGCAATACATAACATTCATTCTAAGTCGACAACGAAATGCTTTCTTACAAGGCATAAGATGCAGCAATTACTTGCTCTTCTTGTCGCAGCTCGGTCACGGGTTGGGGTGGATATAACTTCTCAGGACACGGCATATGACTGACATCTCATCGCACTATCGCTCGTCGATGCATTTCGCCAGTTTATAATCTATCAGAGATCGAAATCTGGTACATACGACCATACCCACTGGAAAATACGGGATCCCGTCCGCTCTCCCATAGTCAAGCCAGTGAGGGGCGGATTAGTAGTTGGGTCGGTGACGACCAGCGAATCCCCGCTGTTGTATGTTCTTTCTCAATTTTTTTACTTGTTCCCACTGTAAAATCTTGTCTGGTTTCTTTGGTATAGACAGTGCGTGACGTAGAGGATATCGCGCTGAGGGGAGCGGGGTGTTTGAGAGTTTCAGGACTGCTAGACTTGTAAATGGGAAAGGCGAGGCAGATTGAAGCGTCAGCATTTAACATAACAGCGGAAACTGCCTGACTATTGATCTCCTGGCAACCTCTATTCATCTTGGGGATATTTTGTACCACCCTGTCGTCGAATCTCATCCATAATCTCCATGACATGGATAGTCTCAGACCAGGGCATGATAGAACTCTCTTTCTTACCAGCCTGCAAATCCAACGCCGTGTTATCCGCCTCAAACTGAAAGCCTTGTCGAGGCTTCAGACTCCACTCATACCGTTTGCCTTCAGGTTTAGCACCCTCAGACCACTGGGGGTAAACGATAAAGGCAGTTGGGTGAGACGGCGCGTTGCCTTCCAACTCAATGAACCCATCAGTGCCCTCAATGGTTCCAAAGATATGCGAACCACCGCGTGCAGAACTTCCTGTAGAGGTGATGACACCCTGTCGTCCGCTGCTGGGGTAATGCAAGATAGCGCTGGTTCCAACTTCAACTTTACCGTTGAAGGACTGCGTCGCCATGATCTTGGGCTTTTCGCTACCAATATCGCTCTGTGCCGCAGCCTTGGCGCCGCCAGCAGCAGGGGTGGACGGGTCCAAGGTTGTAATGGCCCAGGTAAGTGAGTAGATACCGATGTCAAGCAGGGTGCCAGCGCCTAGTTCGATGTTCTTAAGTCGCGAAGTGTCAGGCAGAGCATCAAGGTCCCAATGCGCGTGGAAGTTGCAGTTAGTGCGTGTAACCTCGCCAATGACCTTGTCTTCATATAATTGCTTTCTGATCTCAGCAATCATGGGTCTGTGTCGTAGCCACATGGCTTCAGCAACATAGACACCCTTCGCTTTGGCAGCCTCGAAGACGCTGCGGGCCTCCTTGGCGTTGATCGTAAAGGCCTTTTCACATAGAACATTCTTTCCGGCATTGATAGCTGCCATGCAGTCACGATAGTGGAGGCCGTGAGGGCTGCCGATGTAGATACAGTCGATCTCGGGGTCATTGTAAAGCTCCTCGTAGGTACCGTATAAGACAGGCTTCTTCTCGACATTGCTCATGAATTTATCGACAAAGTCTTGACCCTTCTTCACAGACGATGCGCCGATGGCATGAATGATGTGGTTGGCTTTCGCATCGTCCCTCGGAGAGACGAGGTCTGAGACGAACCAGGAGGATATAAGACCAGCGGCTTTGTGTCATTCTTGTCAGGGTGGTTGTGCACGAGTTATCGAGTCGGGACTCACTTAAAATGCCCCACCGGCAGGTTGGGATTTCCTGATTTGACATTTTCTTTGTTAGTGAAAACCGGTGTTTGTTTGAGTTGAAGCGATAGTTGTCTGCGAAGACTGTGATACTACAACAGCTGAACTTTCGTATTTACCATAAAGATGCGGGGTAATGGGGATTCAGTCCATTACGTCAGTGTTTGTCTAAACGAGACTGATGCTATATTTAGACTCAATTAAGGGTCAAGATAGTGGGCTACTCCAGAGCCTACCCTATAGCAAGATATTTCCATCCTTTCTTCTGATCGCCCAGCGTGAAGGAGTTATCAAACCATACCAAGCATCCTCGGATTAAAGAAAAGTGCCACTTCCTACCAAGGTACGTATTGCAACCGGGTCCACCTATCTATTTTTGTACCTGATAACAATCCCTAAATTAGCAATTCTTGTGGTTTCGTTAAATGGAGCCGTTAGTTATCACTGTTTGTTCAAAAACAATAGTAGTGCTACATTCTGTGTGGCCTGTGAGCTCTTTTATGTAAGCAGAGAACTCAATCATGTTGATGCAAAATACTTGTAATCTAAAATGCATCCCTGAACCGCGCGGTAAGAGGTATGAAGAGCCACTGATCTACATCCCCCCATAAAAGAGACATCGTTAACGCAAACGACAAGGAATTAACGACCAACAATTAATTTCTATATGTAGGATTGGGGCGCAGTCCAATCGCTTGTGTTTGTGCTTAAACTCGCAACCAACAGACGAATTATAATTGACTGTCGGATGCATGGTCCCCACATCCATGTCTCAGCACGTCCTCAAGGATTATTCCTTTAGATAAATGGGCTCACAGGTATATTTATCTTCTCAGGAACCTCTACCAACCCGCCTCCTTCTACCAATACTTCTCCCCTCCCAGATATGTTGTTGAATCTATAAGCTACTTATCATTGACTACCATGGACCCTGCTACGAAACCTGAGAAGCAAGGCCTTATGGCCATATCGGAGCGCCAAGACTCGGCTGAGGCTCGGAACAAATCCTCCCTGCCAAGCCCTCAATTATTGCGACAATCGACGCCCTCTTTAATGATGAGACTGATCGCGCCAGTGGCTCTCCTTCTCATTCCCATCCTTTATATAAGTGCGTAATCTTACAAAAGTAGTAAATTTGCTCTTATACCTTATTAGTCCTGATCTTGATGGTTGTCTACCTTTACAATAAGGAATAAAGCTCTTTTGGCGATACCGTAATTGAAATCCTGCGAATTGCGTCTACGTTGTGGCCAATTACATTTGCAGCTGTCTTGGGGCCATTCCTTAAGAGCATTGCACTACTGAAAGCTGAGAGAGGTATAATATTGGGTTCTTTAGAATTTTTCCTTATCAGTCAGATAATAGCTGCAGCATTATTGAACCTTCTGACTTTTAGAAGAATGAAAGAACTGAGCGCCCTTATTATTGCTGGAGTCTGGCTTTTGGGCCCCCTGGGAGGTCAAGTAGCCCTTCGATCCATCTGCATATAGCAGAATCTTAAAACCACAGAGATACCGGCTCTTCACTATCTTGGAAATAACTAGAGTGAAATCGAATTATACTATCTTTGAGGAGCTGATGTATATGCCGGTGCATTAGGAAGATTATTAACTATTGCTGGAATGCGGAGTATTATCTCTGCCTCGTTCTCTAATCCTGATATTCTGGTCTCGCATGCGAACGGCAGTAGTCCCGGCTTTGATAATGCCATTAAGGAACTTGGGGGTAGATTATAAGCATCCCGCCTTGGGTACCGAGATCTTTGGCGGAACGTATGCGTGCCTTTCCTTGAGCTTCTATCTGGATATGACAGCGATAACCCTATATCATGGGTCTCAGTCCCCTCGGACCAGGTTATCCCTTATGTGTCTCTAATAGGACTTCCAATTTGAGTCGGACCTTTTGATGGAGCTGGCAACCTAACTATGGCGGTCCAATTCCACTACCAGACACTTAGTTGCGGTGAAGACTTTGACGGTGCAAGCTGGGTTAAGAACGGTTCTATGTCCCTCTTTTTTCACCAGACGACCTTGCCTATCGAATTGAACCTGCAGACCTACGGACGTCGTACGGGCACAGGTTATCCAAACATTTGGTTAGATATTGCTAACACCTCTACGGCTTACTAACAATTGAACTTGACTAGGAAGGTTCAACTTGACGCGCAATCCAATCTTTAGCTTGTTATGGGAGGTAGGTGTTAAATCAGTGCTTGTGTAGATGAGTACCACAATATTGCGAGATTGAGGCTTTGCGATATTAGTATCTCATATATCGAGATGGGGATAGGATGCACTAGAGTCGCTCAGGATGCCGACCTTGTATGTTGAGTTGTCTGTATACGACGAGCGCCCTCTCGCCCTAACCAGGGAAACTTGACTGCGCTGTCTTCCTTCCGTATGGCTGACGGTACTTTGCTGGATATCCCATTCACCGGCGCATCCGAGCACCCAGGTAATAGGGCGCCAAGTACCATTGAAGCCTATCTGAGAGATCCAGCGAATACACTTAAACGAGTTATTGACCCCGAAGACAAAGAAACAGGCTACCGTTATCTTTAGGGTTGTTATTCCCGTGTACCTGCAAGGGTTTTAGAAAGGCGCCTTGCCATGGTTCTGAATACCTTTACCATGGCATCCTACAATCTGACTGCTGTAACCGGTGGCGATGGAGTCGTTATAGAAGATGCCAAGTTTCCTTGGAAGAGTAGTATAGCGACCTGGGCACAATTTGCAAAAAACATCTACGTTGTAGATAGGTTGTGGCTCAGCTTAACAATACTTTCTACAGCGGCTTTGGTTATCTGTGCTGTTGCGAACGTTATTGTTCGTTTGCATATTAGGGCACCGGACTTTCTCACTAGTGTAGCCTGTTTAATGAGGGACTCCCCATTCGTCGATGTTTTGAAACCGGTTGGAAGTGGTTTGAGTGGTGAGGATACTCTGAAGGTTCTCAGAGATGTTCGGGTTCAGATTCGCGACGTATACCCCGATCGAGATATTGGAAGGATTTCTGTAACGACTGATCTGACTCAAGAAAAACTGAAGTTGGATCGAGACTACGAGTAGATAGAATTCACGCATTAGGTCTAGATACAAGAGGGCATCGGTTAACTTGCATTACGTCAGTGTCCAGATAAGATTATGATGCTATTTTTAACTTAGATTAACCAGACCGTTATCGATAAGCTGGTTACCCTAGAACGACTTCACCTTTAGGAGTAACTGGAACTCCTGAGCCAGCCGCGGTAGGTAACAGCAAAGAAACAAAGCTCTAAAATCCAGCGATATATTTGGCTGCTTCAACATGGACGTGGAACGGCGATTCGGAACACATCTCAGTATTTCTTGGGATACTAAACGTAATTCCTTGCGTTGATCGTTTCGTAACATCTGCATAGCTTACCGAATGATGGGTCGTCAAGATTATTAGCCGCTGAGAGTCTGGGTCTACAGAACAATCAAGTCATTTGAGGGAACATAAGAATCGCACTGAGGGAAATCCGGTGTAGACGTTCTATACCTCAAATGTGAATACCATGTTCTTGACGAATACTCACAAGTGAAAAGCCGTCATTACAGAGCTGGTCCCTGCACCAGGAGCCACATGGTTGATTGGTTATCCGACGCGTATAGCCCCTGCATTAGTGGTGTCTGTAGGGCGCGGTTTTTGTGACAAACCAAACTAAAGTCTTCTAGCTTTATCAAAGCGCGTTCTATCATTCCCAATTGAGGCTAGATTCTTATCAGAAGACAAATTGATTCACAATTAAACTTTTCGCTCAAATGAACGTTCTTGACCCTATTCGGTAACTGCCGAAACAGCTGATGGGTCTTGTCGATCGTTTCGCTGTCTCGTCCTATCAAATTTCCACAGTAGGTTCCCTGTGGATCACCCTGCTTCAGCTCTCAGGCATCTTCAACGGGCCGACGGCCCGTGATAAGGAGGCGATAAGAATCGTTTGTTATCTTGTCTTATCCGTTTATCGATTGCGATAATCTTGTGTCACTACCCTGTACCCGGGCAGGTTTAATCCATTTAACAGAAGAATAAGAAGAGATAGCTGCTAGTACTTTTTGAGTACATTAAATTATTCAGTAGCATCAATTGTCTGTTAAAGAGAATTCACTTTGTGCTGTGGCGGATGCTACAGTAATCAGGAAAGTTTCCAGTGCATTGGTGACTCAAACTTCCTACTCTTTTTCACCCTGCAAAAACGAGATCTTTCCCAACACAATTATTTTCAAAGTTATCCCACATAAGAGGACAAACTTGGAGAGTTCTGAAACCCACTTAGTATATCGCGACTCAAAGTCACAAGATTAAATAACATGTAGCAATAACTTCCGTTGAACGCATGTATCGTTCTATCGTCGCGTGCGATAAAATGACCAAGACAGTGATGACCCACAAAGTCAAAAATGCCGAATGACGATTGGTTAGCATTGTCGTCAACCCACTGACTTCATCTCCAATGCTTGTTACTATGTACTTTAAGCTATACTGTATCAGCGCCAGCTTACAAGTATTCCTTAACCTTCTGATGATCCCTGTCAATCACGCTCTATTTCCGTCCTTCCTATTGACCGTTCAAAACGCGTCAATAATGTCCATCAACTGTCAAAGTAGCAGTCTTGGAGATCAAGAACTCGTCAATCGCGACATCCTTTCCACTTTCCTTGCCATGCCCACTATCTTTAATGCCACCAAACGGTGCTTCAGCAGATGAGCTGTTACCCGCGTTCTGCAACAAGTCAGCCTCAAATCCGACGCGTGATTCCAGAAGGAGGTACTTACCAGACCAATCATTCCCGCGTCAAGGTTCTCAAACAACCTCCATAGTCTATCGACATTCTTTGTGAACACGTAACTTGCCAACCCCAAAGGCGTATCGTTTGCTCTTTGCACAGCTTCGTCTTCACTCTCGAAGCGGTAGAATCCAAGAACGGGCGCGAATATTTCTTCGTGTGTCATGAGCATCTCGTCTTTCATTTCGGTCAAAATAGTCGGCGCCATGAAATAACCCTCTCCGTCCTCTCGCTTTCCTGTTCCGAGAACTGTCTTTGCGCCCTTGCTGATGGCGTCTTGGTACAATTCTTCTGCCTTGTCGAGGCCTCGTGGAGTTGTGAGCGCGCCAATGGTGCTACCCTCCTTCATACCGTGTCCCAAATTCAACTTGCGAGTTTCTTGTACCACCTTGTCGACAAAAGCGTCGTAGATGCTGCTGTGCACGAAAACCCTGTTTGAGGTAATGCACGCTTGTCCAGCGTGTCGCCATTTGAGAGGCATGAGCTGAGAGACAGCTTGGTCGATATCTGCGTCCTCAAACACGAGGAATGGGCAGTTACCACCTAGTTCAAATGTCGTCTTTTTTAGATTCCGCGCGCACAAGCTCGCGATGATCTTTCCAACTCTTGTGCTGCCTGTGAAGCTAACCTTTTTGACCCGCTCATCCAAACATAGTGCCTCGGCCACAGCTGGTGTGTTCTCTAGTGATGTTGTCACTACGTTGAGTGCTCCTGGAGGGAACCCAGCTTCTAAAGCGAGGTGTGCAATTGAGACAGATGTCAAAGGCGTCTCGGGTGATGGTTTGACGACCATGGTGCATCCTGCAGCCAGAGCAGCAGCGGCCTTGCGTAGTGCCAGTGCGATTGGGAAATTCCATGGGACGAGGGCGGCTGCAACGCCGATAGGTTGTTTGATGGTCATTGCACGCCGGCCAGGAATAGCACAGGCAAGGGAAGTACCATGTGCTCGATCAGCCTCTCCAGAGAACCACCAAACAAAGGTGAGAGCATAGTCAATTTCACCACGCGCTTCCACAAGCGTCTTT
This sequence comes from Fusarium transvaalense, assembly GCA_013623685.1. Classification (NCBI taxonomy): domain Eukaryota; kingdom Fungi; phylum Ascomycota; class Sordariomycetes; order Hypocreales; family Nectriaceae; genus Fusarium; species Fusarium transvaalense. The sequence continues at coordinate 16,290 of JABFFG010000403.1, forward strand.
CCTGTCTCATGAACGAGAATGCGTGCCAGATCCTCGCGCGCAGCAAGGATGAGATTGTGCCATTTCATAAGAGTCTGTGCTCTGAAGCGTGGGGTTGACTTTGAGTAGCTCTTGAAAGTTTCATATGAAGATGCGACGGCGGCGTCAACATCTGATGCTGTGCAGTCTGGACATGATGCCCAGGTTTTGCCGGATCCTGGATCAACGACGTTGAAGGTTTTGCCTTCTTTGGCAGTTACGAAGTCTCCATTGATGAGAGAGGTGCAACGAAAGAGCGACTCATCCGCGAGCTGGAATGGGAGCTGATGTGGGTTCGCCATAGTATTGTTGAGCGATACGCCGAGTTGGGTTAATCTAGTGTCCTGACGGATATGGTGTGAGATTTGTTATATGAAGATATTTGAGGTTGTTGTCGTGATATAGTATCATTGTTGGTGCGGTCGAGACATCCATGGATATTCTGTCTGTTACTGTTAGCAGATACAGTAGCTGAACCTAAAACTGGTACCTGTGCCTCTTTCCGGGGCATGTACCGACCAATCACAAGAGTCAAAGGACTGTCACAGGAATCACTTTCCCCGCAATGAGGCGACCCGGAGTGTACCACCTCATTTAGATTCCCTTCCTAAAGAGATCTAGCTAGATGGGTCCATGTCATCTGAATTCGGGAACGGACTTTCGAAGCTGCAAGACATGGCAAAGTGTAGGGACGTCATGTTATCGCACCTGGTGTAGCTATAGGAAGAGACAGAAAAGAACTCTGGGCATTGTTTCTCGAAGGATGGCATTAGGTGGCATTTGGAATTAGGTTACAATTACTACAATTTTATTATGTGGCAAGTATAAGAGAATGAGCACTGAAAACGATGACTAAAAATTGGATACCACATTTGATTGCGGATTATCTATTTAAAAAAACAAAGCAACTATTCTCACAGCAATTCATTTCAATTTCAAACCAAACATTGATTGCTTACACGCATCGACCTCCATCAACCTGGATAAAGAAATCAGTAAAGTGGTAGTCAAATTGTCAACTGGTAATCTTACCTCCAGATCAACACCAGTTATAAACGCAGCTTCATCACTCGCTAGATAACAGCAAGCATTGGCAATGTCGCTTGGTGTAGATGGTCTGCCGATAGGAATCGTGGAAACGAAACCTGCTCTGTTCTCCTCGGTGTCCGGCTTTCCGATGAAAAGATGTGTCCTGCACTTATCAGCAAACATGCTCTCACCATGGTTTGAGATAAAAAACTTACATGCCGGTGCTTCCAACAACCGGAGATACAGAGTTGAACCGAATCTTCTTGGGTCCATACTCAACAGCCATTGTCTTGGTAGCATTGATGACAGCCGCTTTGGATGCATTGTACCAGGTCAACTCTGGCCTTGGACGAATTCCAGCCGTGGAAGCAACCTGAATAAAACATCCAGGTCGGCCACCGTCAAGGAAGTACGGCAGAAGGACATTGGTCGAGTGATAAACGCTCTTGACGTTGACGTTCATGACGAGATCAAAGTCTTTGGCAGTGACTTGCTCAGTGGGCTTCTTAGTATACGTAGCACCAGCATTGTTCACCACGATATCGAGCTGATTGAACTTTTCCAGAGTAAAGTCAAGAACGCGACGCCAATCATCGGGGTTCGTCACATCGGCACGTGAAAAGACACAGTTAAGCTCTTGAGACACAGCCTGGCCTTGTTGCTCATTGAGGTCGGTAATGACGACGTTGGCGCCTTCAGCGATGAATTTGGTTGCGATGCCCTTGCCAAAGCCTGATGCGCCGCCTGTGACGATTGCCGTCTTTCCTTGGAGTCGTCCAGTCATTTTGAGATTATGAGTAAAGAGTAACGGAGAAAGATGCGTTGAGATTAGACGAGATGAGAGGAATAAATGCCGTAACGGAGGATGAATCTTAGAAGATCCTTCAAGGAAGAGAGATTTTATGCTTGCTCTGGTCTGTCAGGTTGTTCTTTCCTCTGTTGTCTTTCCCCACGTCGCTAGAGTGTTCTTTCCCCGTATTTTGTTCCTTACACGCCCCCTCCACATCCACAACGGGAGGGGATCCTGAAGCCAACATCCGGAGCGGGGTAGATTAAGCAGTCACAGGAATAACAATTTCTCTTGGCGGCATTTCAATTCATCACAGGAACGAAAATTGGCGACAACCGGAGATGTTTTGAACTCCGAGATCGGTGGAGTGATCTTCCTTTCAGACGACTGCGAACTTGGACATCTAGTCTCCAATTCTTTGCGCTTCTCCATTGTACTGGGACATCAGATAAAGCTCCATCAATTCTCACCATCACTTTGCGACCGCATAATTAATCCCCAATCACATTCACCATGTCGGAAAACAAGACATTCAAAATTCTCATCCTACCAGGAGACCATGTCGGCCCTGAAATCATGACTGAAGCTCTCAAAGTGCTCGATGTTGTAGAAACCAGTCGCCCAGACATCCACTTTGAAAGAGACGCAGACATATGCGGTGGTTGCAGCATCGATAAGCACGGCACTCCAATCACAGAATCCGTTGTCGAAAAAGCCTTATCCAGCGACGCCGTCCTCTTCGGCAGCATCGGCGGTCCGGAGTGGGCAGGAGCCGAACCAACGCCAGAATCTGGTCTGTTGAAGCTCCGTCAACGCCTTGACGCTTTTGCCAATCTGCGTCCTTGCGAAATTCTCGTCCCGTCTCTTGTGAGCGCATCACCGATAAAACCTGAGCTTGTGGCGGGGACCAAGTTCATCGTTGTACGGGAGAATTGCGGCGGTGCTTATTTTGGAAAGAAAGAAGAGAGTCAAGATGAGGCGTCTGATCTTTGGATTTATTCGAGACCAGAGGTTGAGAGGTTGGCGCGTGTGAGTGCGGCTGTCGCGCGGATCTTGCATGCAAGTAGTGACAAGGCGAACGACGGAAGTAAACCGGTTGTGTGGAGCGCCGACAAGGCAAATGTTCTTGCCAGTGGGAGACTCTGGAGACGCGCGACAACTGATATCTTCAATCGAGAACTCACAGACATTGATCTGCGACATCAACTCGCCGATAGTCTAGCAATGCTAATGGTTCTCGACCCCAAACGCTTCAACAACAGCGTCATCCACACCGATAATACCTTTGGTGATGTTCTCTCTGATATTTCAGGCGGAATCACAGGTACACTCGGCGTTCTTCCCAGCGCCAGTCTCGCAGGTGTTCCTGGCGAAGGGTCCTGCAAGGGGATTTACGAGCCTGTTCATGGGAGTGCACCCGATATTTCAGGCAAGAACCTCGCGAATCCAGTGGCGCAGATCTTGAGTCTGGCCATGATGCTTCGCTATTCGTTTCTGCTAGAGAAGGAGGCGGATGCTATTGAACAGGCTGTTGCCAAGGTGCTGGATACTAAGGATGGTGGTGGCTTGGAGATTAGGACCAAGGATCTTGGAGGAAAGGCGACGTGCAGTGAAGTCGGAGACGCGGTATGCAAGGTTCTTCGCGATATTCTGCAAAAGTAGATGTATAAGGGTAATATTGGAAACAGGCTGCTTTTGTGATGCATTCGCCAGATTTGATCAAACACAGATTCGCATTTCATTTCTATTTACTGCAAGAGCTTTTATGATATTCTTTTTAGCACTTGTTTTGCGTGAAGCCAGCATTGCCAAAGTTACCACCCTGCCCGAAGTTACCTCCAAAGTTTCCTCCAGTGTTACCAGCATTTCCGGCGTTTCCTCCAGGAAAACCCGTGTTTCCGCCGGCACCACCAGCACCACCAGCACCACCAGCATTGCCAGCATTGCCAGCATTACCAGCATTACCGGCGTTGTTACCAGTGTCTCCGTTAGTGTTTCCAGCCCCCCCGTCGGTTCCGTTTCCAGCATTTCCATCAGCTCCAGTACCCGAGAGCTTAGAGTTGACAAACTGTAGCGCCTCCTTGCCGTAGATATCAACGTATTGCTGGTGATGAGCAGAATCATTGCCGTTACAGCAGAAGGGATCTTCAGCATCGCAGTAGATCTGTACTTTGTCGGCGTTGGGACAGGTGAAACCTTCAGGTCGAGCGTCGAACTGCAAATGATTAGTTTTGTGATGCATCAGTGTCTTGGTCGCTGTATGACTTACGCCGCCTGCATCGCATGTTCCGACTCCATAAGCCAGGCCGTTGATGAAGCGAGGGTTGCCCAGCATGACAACGGCCTTGACTTGCTCAACTGCACTAGCTGACAAAGGGACACTGGAGTCAGAAATGGAAGCTCCATTGTCAGGTCCTCCGCAGATGTTGTTGTCCATGATTTGACCACCCTATTGCACAATATCATTAGCCTCACCATCAGAATGAGAACATTACAGCAACTTACCTGAGAGTATCCAATCATAACAATCTTAGTGTCAGGACACCTCTCGTTAAGTCCATTGACAGCAGTAGTGACGGCCTCAGTACCCTGTTTCGCAGAAGCACCATACTCAACGTTACCACATGATGCCTGACCACCACATGCAGGATAGTCAATGGCTTCTGAAGTAGCACCCGGGTGATCAGCCTTGACCATGTCGATCAGTGCGCCAGCTGAGCCAAAACCAGGTGCCACAGATGTCTCGCGAGCACCAAAGATGTGAATCTCGGGGCATGACTGGGCCTGGGCCTTTGCTGCCAGAGCGTTGGCGAGGATAAGGAGAACGCTGGAATCGAGAGAAGCACGCATTTTGTCTGTGTCGGTTGTTTGAAGTTGAGACTTTGGTGACGAGGATGTCGCTGGATATTTATCCGAGTACCAAAGGACAGTTGACGCAACGTGCGCATGAACTATCCACATCGTATCGACTCATAGTAACCTGTTTACCAACACTCATTCTCGGTTGTTTCAGAGGAACTGGACAGTGCTCGGAGATATCATTCAACAGGGATGATGGATTGGTGGGTTAATCGAGATCAACCTGGTTTGAAACAATTTGTGTTTTGTGGTCAGCCATTATTATGCAATTCGGTATCCATTTGAAGTGACATATCGTGATGATGGGCCGCGAGATCAGTTGCCGACGGGCCGAAGATGACATGTTCGGCTGTTGCAGATAAATATAGTTAAATGAGCTGGATGGTTTGATGTGTTTGAACTTTTGAGCCGCCCGAACTATGCTCCACCACAAGTGAGCATAGTAGGATGAGTCATCAATTTACTACGCGAATTTGTGGAAATTGACGCGTCCTATCGCGTTAAATGTCTCCTCAATCCATACACCCTGGGCATTTATTCCTGACCCAACATAAAATTCCAAAGCGTGCCAAGTATCGAGACGCCATGTTCGAGTTTTCTGCGTTGATGTTGGTGTCTAGTCGTACCTAAGCAAGATGACCACTTGATCTTGGAGGATGAAGGGTGCCTCACAATTTCAAGATGGTTGCTGTTGGACGTAATACAATAGCATGCAAGAAAGCTATGGCTCTTTACCAATCTTCAAAACCAAAGTCTATTCGATTCCGAGATAACTCTTCTATAGAGAGAACAACCATCAAAACCTCAACCACAACTTCTAGTCGAATTGTTTTACTTTTTTTCATCTAAATACTCATTACGCAAAGACAGCAGTCTCATACCTCTAAGCCTTCTTCATCTGGGCGAGATAGGATTCCACATCCGACTCCCTCAGACGAGTAGCCTTGCCATTGACCTGCTCTCCAATGTCTGTTTGGTACGTCTTCATCTTCTCGAGATAATCGGGGATGAAAGCACCCAAGATGCGGATGGCGAGAAGGGCTGCGTTAGTGGAGTTGTTGATGCCCACGGTGGCAGTGGGAACGCCTCGCTACTACATGTCAGTTTGTGCTGATTGAAGAGAAAGGTGACGAAACTTACAGGCATTTGGACGATGCTGAGGAGGGAATCCATTCCGTCGAGGTGAGTAGCCTTGACAGGGACACCGATAACAGGGAGAGGAGTGTAAGCCGAAATCATGCCTGGCAAGTGAGCAGCTCCTCCAGCGGCAGCAATAATGACCTTGATGCCACGATCAGCAGCAGCAGTGGCAACATCCCCCATCTTGACGGGCGTTCGGTGTGCAGAGGTAATATCAACCTCCCAAGGAACACCAAACTGGGTCAGAATATCAAGACCAGCCTTGAGAACAGGAAGATCCGAGTCAGAACCCATGGTGACGAGAACAAGTGGGTCCTTTGCAGCCTTGGTAACAGCTTGCTCAGGTCTCATGGCCTTGCTCTTTGCCTCGATTCTCTCCTGGCGCATATCAGCCGCCAATTGGACAAGAGGCTGCGCAAACTCCTCTAGGTCCTTGATGCTGCCTTCCAGGCCAGTAAGGGTGATGTGGCCAATCTTGCGACCAGGCTTGGGCTGCTTGCCGTAGAGGTGAGGATAGACACCAATTTTGGGGGCGAACATGGACTTGGCCTTCTTGACAAGAGGGAGATGGGATTCTGGGGAAGCGCCACCGAGGATGTTGATCATTATGCTGGATGAGACGTGGGGTTCGAGAGTTTCGGGGAGGGGCTCATCGAGGATAGATGTGAGTTGAGCCTTGTACTGAGACCTGAGATACTTAGCTCTCATCACGAGAAGGATGGACATCACCGAGACTCACATGTAGGGTACTGCTTCAATTGTGAGATGTCCAGAGTTGTGAGGTCGAGGAGCAATTTCATTAACGAGAATGTCATTGTTCTCTGTGACAAACATCTCAACAGCGAAGACACCTCGTCCCCAGAGCTTCTCAACCACACTGACAGCAACCTCCTGGGCACGCTTGGACACAGCATCAGGAGTGTCGCGAGGAGGCATGTACACGCGCGAACAAACATTATCCTCATGGACGGTCTCAACGGCGGGATACGGCACCAGACGCTTTGTCTTTCCATCGGCGTCCTCTGTGCGAATGACGATGACGGAGAGTTCACGCTGGAAGGGGACATACTTCTCGGCGTAGCACTGAAACTTTCCGAACTCAGTGACGGCGGTCTCGATGTCGTCCTCGTTGGCGATCTTGATGTTTCCACGTCCATCGTAGGAATCCTTTCGTGACTTGAGCATGAACGGCAGACCGTACTTGCTCGCGATATCCTTGAGAGCAGCGCGCATCTCGTCATTGCCCGAAGCTTGAACAGCGATCTGCTCAGCGATGGGGATACCCTGCTTACCAAGATAATCCTTCTGCTCATACTTGTCTTGGATAAGACGCAGCGTCTTCCATGAAGGGTAGACGACAACCTTGCCCTCCTTGCTCAATTCTTCGAGGACAGCTGTCTCGATATGTTCGGTCTCGACACTGAGAACCTTGCAATGGGAGGCGAGCTCTCTGATCTTGGCGGCGTCCTTGAAAGATCCATCGACGTGGTACTTGCTGCGGGAGACTTGCTTTGCTGGAGCATCTTGGGCATCGAGGATGGCGATTTCGACTTCGAGAGGTGATGCGGCTTCGCAGAGCATTCGGCCGAGTTGGCCGCCGCCGAGAAGTCCGAGCTCTGGCTTTCCACTCATTTTGGCTGAGATGAGTTGAGGTATCACGGATTTGTTGCTGGGTTTGTGCGATGAGGTCAGAGGTCAAGGGAAAAATTTAGATCGGAGCGAATATGTGGGGCGCGGGGAGAAGAATTGGATGACTAATGAAAACTCTGCTGAAGGAGATTCATTGCGACAGGAGCAGCGTGCGCGACATCAAAAAAACCGAAGGATAGTTTGGATGAATTGTCAGTGAGTAGTGTCAATTGGAGTAATCATGGCACTCGCTTCCTTCACGGTCTTGGACTCTGAGACGTTCTCCTCTCGAACGGGACTCAGCTCCGACCAGATCGGGGTCAACCTCCGATATCGTCGTGCCCCGCTTTAGTCAATTTAGTCTTTGGACCCACCCACTCACTGGTTACATAATCCCAAGTCAACACCAATTAGTTATACGACGCTTCAATTCGTGCTGGATGTCTACTTAGTACCTACGATGCACATGTAGTATGTTGTCTACGATTGAAATCATTCAATGGGCCTGATTCAAAGAGCTCTTCAGTCGCAGCTGGCTAGGAAATGCCAAACAGTAGGACTGACCAAACAGGTCATGTGGTCCGGAACAATTCCGCTCTCGCCAATCTCATACATTCACTGGCTAAAAATGCCTTGGCTGATAGCAATCGTCTGCCAAGCACTCGAAACAACAACACAGCCCCCCGTGACATTCTGTATAACTGAGCGTATCCCATCTATTCATCTCTGTCTTTCAGAAGCAAATTTAACATTTCTGCTCGGGAATTTGTATGATAGCAAATGAGATATGACTTTTGCAACCGTCTTCGAGGACCCTTGGTCCATGAAAGCCATCCATCTAGGAGATGCTGCAGCTGTAAGACAACACTACCCGTCAATTCACAGTCTCAGTAGGCTGACAGAGAACTCAGCAACATCTCAGGCTTATCGAGATATTTCTCAAACTTATCACGCACCTCGGTGATGAAAGTGGCTATATCAGCGATGAGACGTTAGCATACTCAGAATGGCGATACGTCGTCTACTTTGGAATGCTCGATGCACGAGGTTATTCACCACATGACATTCCACCGCCATGGTACATGGATCTCATCACTTATTGAATCCATAGCTGACACTTGCAGGGACGTTGCACTCATCATGTACCTACACATGCTGTCGCCCTCACGTTTTCACCACTACACCTATGACAACCGCGCTCGTTCTTTTTACGGCATATTCGGCCTTCGCCATCGGCACTTTCCCATGACAAAGCTGCTTTCCGGAGAATGGTATCCAAGGAAATGCCGAAAACACTGGCGCGACACCAACATACCTAGTGGTGCCGCTTGCCCAGGGCCAAACTTGCCGTACCAGCTGTGGTCTTCTGCGCCATGGGAATCAATGCGACCTTCACAAGCTCTTTCCTCAATACTGGGTAGAAATGCTTCTCGGCCACCGAGTTCGGATCCGAAATGGACTACACCAACGTATGGGAAACCTTCGGACACGTCAAGGAATCCGCAGTCACGCGTTGTGCTCATGCATCATTGGTTTCGTTGTCGAACGACTGTTCCAAAGCAAGGGTTCAAAGTCTGGGGTATCGAGGAATACACGGCGATACGAACCCAGCGCGTAGAAGAAAGGTGTCGGAGTCAAAGTCATCATGAACAGTTTGACGCGATTTGCGGACTTCAACCGTGGCCATCCCTACAAGATCTAAGAACTGAGCTGGAGCAGCAAGTGTCGTTTTGGAAGGTTATGATCCATGCAAAGAGCACAATACCAGGATTTGCTGATAGTTTAACTGGATATGTGAAAGACTATAAAGACTTTTTAAGTCTCTTTGGTGGTGTCGTTCCAAAGGAAGACAGGCGCCGTCTTTACAGGTCGAAGCTCGACCCAAATAACCAGGGCATTTCTGGATCAGCGAATCAAGCAACACAACAGCACAGACTGCGATTCTCTCGCTTGCTTCCACCGACACTCGAAATCGATCTCCTGTGGCACACGCACCGACTTTACCCAGCACACTACTGGGTATATTCTCGTGAGAAAGCTGATTGGGTTTTAGAACCACAGATCACTGTGGGCGCCAAAGCCGGTGATGTGCTCCTGAGGCACACGAAGGAACAGTGGAAAGACAAATACTCAGAAGATGTGAAAAGAGGAACACCAGTGGACCAGTGGTTCACGGAATACGTTCCATCCGCAGCCAAGTGGGCTTCTCCGAGCGTGATGCGGACTGACTTGTCCTGTACAGTGAATGGGCGTGATGCAGTGAGACAGAGAAGGATCGTGAGAAGAACAGGAAGGAATGGAGATATTAGCGGAGGTGGAGGAGCTGGATTTGGTGGAGGAGATGGAGGCTGCGGTGGTGGCGACGGTGGTGGAGGAGGAGAATGACAAGTATCGCCAGGCAATTCTTTTGTTTAATACAGGAGTCTTCCTCCCAGGAATAAAAAGGCTTGCCTGCTCTTTAATCACACTGCCAATAAAGTGTATAAGTGAAAGTGACGAATTACAAATTGACTGACAAACTGTTCGGTTAACTGATCTTTCCAAGTGAGAAAACGTTCATCCTGCCATATATATTACTGACTGCTTTTATACATCTAAAATGTCGCGAGTAGCAATAAGTGCTAGCAATATCTTTATTGCAGCAATAAGTACCAGCAATAAGTGCCAGCAATAAACTTATTGCAGCAATAAGTACTAGCAATAAATTTTATTGCAGCAATAAGTACCAGCAATAAATTTTATTGTAGCAATAAGTGCTAGCAATAAACTTTATTGCAGCAATAAGTGCCAGCAATAAACTTTATTGCTATAATAAGTGCTAGCAATAAGTACTAGCAATATCTTTATTGCAGTAATAAACTTTATTGCTGCAATAAGTGCCAGCAATAAGTGCTAGCAATAAACTTATTACAGCAATAAGTACCAGCAATAAGTGCCAGCAATAAACTTATTGCAGCAATAAGTACTAGCAATAAATTTTATTGCAGCAATAAGTACCAGCAATAAATTTTATTGCAGCAATAAGTGCCTGCAATAAAGATATTACTGCAATACCACCAGGCATCAGTACTGCTTTTGTAGGCTTTCCTAAACTCTTCTTTCGTGCGCTATCCCTTGAAGCTTCCGCCACATACAATGGTAGAAGCGTAGTACGAATTATCCATCTTTCCTCGGGTACAAATTATATCCCATAGGATTTCATAGAGAGGCCCTACCTACACTGCAACTCTAACTCTAGTCCATGTTGCAGCACGACAGTCAATGCATCTAAGACTGAGCTATAAGAGCCTCTCATCAATAGCTGCTATTTGCACACTTCTGTAGTTAATTTCAGATAATGAGCTACAAGGATAGAAACTACACGTAGGTAGGTCCCAGTTAATAAAATTCGATTTAATTTAACTCACACCTGCAAACTGTGAAAAGTAATATAAAATTTAAGCAGCCTCGCACTGTAAATGTATTAGTCATCGATTCAACTGCTCTGAGTCCTCACATATAAACTGATGCCGTTTTAACTGAATGCAACAACTTTTCCCCTCTCTTCATATTATTCTAACACAATTCATTTGAACTAGTAATATGCAACATGCGTTAGTACAACAGACATACTTTCCTCCCGAAGCGTTAAACTGCAAATATCGATGAACCGAATCATTTTATCGCGCAGCTTTACCCGCGACCAAGCATGACAAAGCGTGAACGTCAGGCTCTTAACTCCCCCGACCCGGATTCCCATAGATACAGCAAGGTTGGACAGTATCTCGCAGTTGCAGACGCAGGAAAAAGCCACGCAAAGAATATGAATATGTACAAATCATTGGGAATAAAGCCACCAGAGATCAGGAAGAAAATAGTCTCGCATGCTTACCATCTCACGTTATGGGTACACAGTCAAAAGTAGACATAGTACCAGCCAAGAGTTCAACTAGCATCATAAGTATCTCAAGCACAACGTCAACCAGAAACAGTCGAATCTCGAACTATTATCGCCTGATGTCATGGTAACACAAGCAGAAATTGATACGACGCCATATACGAGCTCAACAGGTATTCAGAGTGTTGCCATTGATTCAATCCTGTCAGACCCCAGCGAACCCAAGAATGAAATCACCCACTCAACAGGCTCTGAAATCGGACCCACTCCCAAGTGTACTACATGGGATGGTGCACAAGCTTTCCTCGGCGACGATATATGGACATGTCCTGGGCTCCCTTGTGATTGCAAGAAGAAGTTGCGGAAGGCCACAAGAGAATTCCTGGTAACACTAAAAAAGCAACAAGAACGTTCCCTCGACCCACCGCCCACTCGCAGTACCGAATACCTGGTCGGAGCGTTGCGGAGCATTTCAATTCAGTCTTACAGGGAACGTCCCGATGATCAGAATGAAGAGAGACTGAAGAAACTCGCGCTTGAATACCCCAAAGAGCACTGTCTAGCAAACATGTCACCAAACGTGGCTAAGCGCATGCTCAAACAGTACAGAGCAAGCGGAAACCGCTTGGGTTGTTGACGCAGCGATAAAATACCCTCGAAAGATGGGTATGTAAGCATCACTACACCCGGCTATGGCAGGGTACTCATCCATCACTTGGCCATTGTTGCTGCTGGTAGAGGCAAACATCTCAACCTCGTCCAACGTGACAGTCCTTTGGGCAACCTCTACGATGTAAGTCTTACGCTGAACACAACATATATCATCTAACGCCGAATGCAGGTTTCTCATTTATGCCACGTGCCTGGTTGCTTCAAGCCAAAGCATCTTGTAGTCGAGCTCCATGCTTTGAACGTGGACCGAAAGGCCTGTCGCGACGACTTGATTCCAGAGTTTGCGGATGGAACCAGGGTTCATCGATGCGTACACCGTGGCTTCGATGGAACGACCCACCGACTGCCCTGCATTGTGCCACATGTGATGGTTCCAGAAGAATTACGCGGGAAGGGTGTTCTTCTCAGTCCTGCCAGTTAGGTACTGGTGCATGACTCTTTTTGGAAGTCATTTGGATAGGAAATAACAAGGAAGAATGTTTACTCAACACCATCTGTTTATTACCTTATAGAAGCTGTGTTTAACTACCTTGGAAGCTTTGTCGAGACTCGGGGACTTGGTGTATTTATTTGTATCAGTTATAATATTCATCTAGTGTATGCCGTTTTGTTAGTGTTCTTTGCGGAAAGACAGTGTTTATCCTTGGTAAGAAACAAATCAGCCCACATACTGAAGAACGCGAACTAACTCACCCGCCATTATGCTATATCAATGCAAGCCTCCTTCAACTTCTCAACTGTCACATCTCGTCTCGACTGCATCGCGAACATGTGACCCGGGGTATTGATAGAAAGCGACATTCGTCGGGTCCGCAGACTCGAGATACTGGGCCAGTGACTCAGGCGTGACGTTTCTGGTGAGGCTCACAAATTCAATCAAAGCCTCCATGTGATCCACGACCTTCAAGCATGGTCAGCGTGTGGCGAGTACAGGAAAGTCCCATCTCACAAGTTGCAACAAGTCACCTTGTTGCAAATCTCGAAGAGCAGATCGGATGTAGTCTTCGACATCATAAAATGGCACTGGTGCTGGTTGATCTGTAGTGGATGGGATATCAATAGTTTCACATTGAATTAATCTGGATGACATGCTGACGAACCTTGTGTTTATAAGTGAAGATGTTATTACAGCTGGGAAATGACGGATTTGCTCTAAATGGCTGAGACATTAGTAAGCCGCTCGCTAGCCCAAACTCGGTATTATCCTCGCCTGGACCTTCTCCAAGTAGATGCAAAACAACAGGGTACTTCCAATCGTTTTACGTACGCTTCACAAAGCTGGTTGATGCAAAATAGTTTTATTTGCAGCAGAAAGTATCTAATTCTAATTATTAATGGATACAACTCCAATCATATATCATTCAATCATTTCAAGCTCCACCAATCAGACATATTCAAATATGTCCTGAATCTCCTCAACAGAAAGCTTCTTCTCAAGAGCAAGCTGCAGTTGGATTCTAGCCTTGGAAGGATTCAAGTACCCAGCACCAATGCCGAAAGATCGCTCGCCGACATATCCCCAAGCAGTGCGACGACTAACAACGACGGGAATGTCAGTTTCGTTCAAGACCTTCTTGATCGCATCGGCAGCCTCATCAGGCCAACCTCCAGCGCCGAGACCAGCTAGAACAATGCCCTCAGCGCCGCTGTCGATGGCAGCTTGGAAAAGCTCGGGGTCGGCTTCTTGGTGGCCGTACAGGACGTCGACTTGAGGGAGAGCCTTCTTGGGCGAGCTGGTGCTGATGTTGAAATAGTGGTGACCGATTGGTCGGGCAGCAGGGTACCAGAAGACGGGATGAATGTTCTCAAAGGCACCGAGGTAGCCTTGGTCTTCAGCAACGAAAGTCTGAACAGAGTTGGCATGGGACTTGACGGTATAGCGCGCAGAGGCGATCTTATCGTTCAGAACGATCATTGTACCGCGGTTCTTGGCACTCTTACTACCCGCTAGCCGGACAGCTGACAGGAGATTGATAGGACCATCGGCGCTGATGGCAGTGGCGGGACGCATAGATCCAACCATGACCACTGGCTTCTCACTTTGAACAGTAAGATCAAGGAAGAATGAAGACTCCTCAAGAGTGTCAGTGCCATGAGTAACAACAACGCCTTGGATGTGCGGGTTGTCAAGATCTGTCTGGATGCGATGCGCCAGAGTGGTCAGGATGGTAGAATTGACATCTCCGCTATCGACGTTGGCGATCTGCACACCCCTGACGTTTGAGACATTACACAACTGCGGGACAGCTTCGATCAAAGCTTGGATGCCAAGCGCACCAGCTTGGTATCCAGTAGTCTGATCAGCAGAACCTGCAGAACCAGCGATGGTACCACCAGTCGCGAAAATGGTAATATTGGGAAGACTGGCATTGAAGCATTCAAAGTCACCAACAGCTCGAGGGATGAGTTGAGGTGTCTGTGGTTCCGGGATCGGAGATGCAAGGGCTGAACCTGCAAGGGTTGCGATGGCAAGCAGGGATTGGAGGGAGGGAGACATGATGGGCCAAGGCAAGAGGATGCTGTACTTGGGGAGACGCGAGTTGGAGAAGCTGGCTAGAGAACGGAGAAGACTACTCTTGAACTGCGATCGCAGACACCCTTTATACTGGTGATGCCTTGGCCAAGACAATAGCTGGATGCTTATCACGGACCCGAGGATATGCGTACAACCCACTCTGTTACCACATCGCTATCCAGCATCGGTCCAGGACCATGGTACAGACCAACACAGCCTGCGAGCCAAGACTCTCGAGCAAGGTTGATTTAGAGTAATGCGCCGTCGAATCGGAAGCGCAGAGTGTCTAAGAGCTTGGGCCGCGAACTAATTACGTACAGTGAGACCTTGTAGAGTATGTTGATCGCACAAGGATATCGTTCGAGCAGGTTTCTAGTTTCTATTTTCTTGACTCATGTTTGCACATTGCATGGAAGGATGAAGGACTGAATGGATCGATCAAGGGAATTGGCCTCACCGTAAGTTTGTGAGTGGTTTCTCGTCGCAACTGAACCAAACAATTGTTCAACCCTGCCATCAACTGGGCCAAGCCATGGAGAATCTGGAGTCGCCTGTTTAGTACTAGCTCTGTTTTGTTCTCGAAGCGGGGTACAGATTGTCAAGAAGAAGAATGCTACGAGCCAAGCAAAAGCCAAGTTTACCAGCCTCCCCACGGAAAAGTCAATTCTGGCTTGTCTGGCTTCTCTTGGCTCGTTGACTCTTGTCCTGTGGAGGAATTCCACTCTTTGTTTCTGTTATCTTTTCGTTACCTTATCCCAAGGAATTGGGTTCCTTATCTGGCCAATGCTGAACTCCACCTTTTGTTCCAGTCCCACGCACGTGCGCGATTATCGTAATCTTGGATAACCACAGCATTCTCCTATCTCTCCTATCTATCTGTCCTATCTGTGTACCTGTCTTGTCTTACTGTCCCGTCCCGTCCCATCCCGTCCACACCCGGACATTCTCATGTAATGGCCGACGATATTCCGAATCCTCCCGCCAAGAGGACGCAGGTACCGAGAGCTTGTCAACGCTGCAAAACGCTCCGCAGAGGATGCAACGAATATCGCCCCTGCAGACGATGTGTGGATGCAGGTCTTGCCGACCGATGTATCGGACAATCTGGCTCTCCGACGATCCTTCAGCCTGTCCACCCGTACCCATATCCTTACCCGTCACTCCCAAACATACACAATGGCCCTGCAGATGCCCTCTCCCGACTGACTGACCTTGTGCCCAGTCAAGTCCTGGACCACTGCATTGAGCGATTCTTCACAAGACTATACCCAACGATACCTATTCTTACGCGCGAATATGTTGAGCAGCTCAGATCGACGTCTCCATCGTCACTGGACGTAAGATTGGAAGCCTATTCTGTTCTTGTGGCTATGTGCGCGCAGGTACTGCTCCAGTCTGAAGAGCCAGAGAATCTTCTCTCGCAGGGTCTCATCGCCGAAAATAATGCGACATATGGATCAATGATTGTAGACCAGACGGTCGCTGTTCATCAATCAATTTCAAGAACCATGAGACCCAGTCTGAACCAGTGTCTCCTCGCCTTCTTTCTCTACGCATGCCAAGCGAGATTGTCGCACCACAGTCAGACATTTTTATTTCTGCGCGAGGCAACAACTCTTTTTTGTCTTCTCAGGCTCGATGACATGGACCATAGTGCCAAGTCGTTAGCTCATCGGCTATTCTGGGTGCTCGTGGTATCTGAACGATCTCATGCGATCCGATATCGACGTCCAATCACGTTGCAAATAACTGATGAAGCGCCAGAGATTGACATGAATGATCCTTCATTATCCGGATTCTGGAGTCTCTCGGCTCTCTTTCGACCGATTGATACGTCCTTTGTCGCACTTCTCAACCAGGAACGGTTCGCAATTACGCCACCTCTGTCATCACTCGACTTTGTGGAGACGGCGGTCAATACAGCAATCAAGCCAGATGCACTTTTGCATGAGACACAAAAAGCAAATTTGAGAATAACCCAGCTTTGGCTACGCATGACTGTCTGGAAGCTCCGTCTGCGACTTGGCCATCTCAGCGAAAACGCCCAGCAGCATAGTCTCACATATCAATACCCCCTGGTAATTGCGAAAGATTTAACCCTGTCAACAAGAGATCTCTCCATCGACAGTATTCGAATACACGGCATAGGTGTCACAGAGAAGCTATACGATATTGTCTCAGCAGTAGTAGATGTTCTTGCTCGCGTCCCTGTTGCGCCTTCTAGCCCACAAGGATTGGCGATGGGAACATCGCCTGAGGATGACTTGATGTACATCCGCAATCTCATTACCAAATTACCGGGTGGCACATCTACATATGAGCCGCTTCTGGAAAAGCACATCCAGCAAGCAGTACCCAGTCCTGGTTCAAGTGTGCCCCACAATAGTCCTTCAATACCAAGAGCAAGTTCATAGTAAAACGATGTATAAGATATCCCGTGCCATATGTACAAATCCGTCCCTTGCCCCACCAGAACGGCCCCATTCAATCGTCTACTGAATCTCCTTCTCGGCTGCTAGCTTCTTGCTACCACCGACCGAATGTGAATAAGGATCAATCTGCGTTTTGGCAAACTTTCTGGCTGGCACCCGCTTTTCGAACAGCAGATCCAGCTCTGCATAGGTTCGATCCTTCGGCTCAGGGAGTCTGAAAAATACCCAAACAGCAGAAAAAAGACATGTTCCAGCCCAGAAATAAGCCGTTCGAGCGCCCCAGTTCCAAGCTGATGATGATAGCTGGTAGTTGGTCATGACATTGACAAATATGTTGCTAGCGTTGTACGCAGCACGAGCCATGACGATTGTCTTTGCCTTCAGTCGGGTTGAAGATAGCTCGGAGATCAAGGAATATGTAACTGGCCCAACAGTGAAGTCGTAGACAAAAGTGAAGACGATAAGCATTGCACCAATTGCCCATACTGAACCGTTGTCTTTGGAGAATGACAGTGATCCAACAATGATGAGAATGACAAGTTGTGTGCATAGACCAGTGAAGTGAATCGTCCTTCGGCCGACCTTGGCCATTAAGAACCAGGAACCAAATGTACCAACCATGCCCAGAGCGTACTGCGCCATGGAAAGTGAGAACGAATTACTCGCGTCCATACCAGCTTGAGTCAAGAAATATGAGAAGTAACCCATGAGGTTTTGACCACCAAGAGTCTGCACAAGCCAGATGCCTACCACAATCTCTGTGCGCCGTAGATCGATGCCCTTGAAGCAGTCTCGGTAGCTTGTGCCTTCCTTCAAGTTCTTTTCCATCTCGTTCGTGTGCTCGATCATGGCGATAGTTTCATCGGCGTTGAAATTAGGCTGTTGGGGAGACGTGAGTCGGAGGAGGGACTTCTTTGCAGCGGCACGGTTGCCTTTTCGGACATGCCACCACGGGGACCTTGAACGTTGTCAGTTGAGTTCCCACGACCCATGATATGATGACTTACTCGGGAGCAAAAATGACACCTGCGAGGATGGGAACAGGCCACACCCACTGCACACCGAAAGGGATGCGATAAGCCCACTCGTCTCCCCGTCCAACAGAGCCTTTGTTGACAGCGGCAGCAAAGAACTGTCCAATAACCCAACACATGTTGATGAATGTCGTGAGGTAAGGTCGCAGCACAACCGGTGCTACTTCGGACGCATATGCAGGCGTCACACTCTGGAACGCACCCCAGGGGATACCTGTCACGTCAGCAAACGGCGCAGCTGTAGTCAAGAGACTCATACATACCACAGAGAACTTCTCCCAGAACAAGAATCTTGACATTGGGTGCAAAGAACAGAACAAAGACAAATGCAATCATTAGAACGAGTGCTCCAACGGTGGTCATCTTGTAGCCATATCGATCAGATGCCCATCCAGCAAGGATCAGACCAATGATTTCTCCCGCACGCGCACCGTTCGACAAGCCAGATTGCCAAGCCGCTGAAACAGCGTATTTCTCCTTCTCGGAGTTGTACGTGCCAAACTTCTCATTGAACACAGGAGAAGCGTAGAGATTGCCCAGCAAAGCAAGATCGTAACCTTCCATGATGAGAGTAGTGGACAGCAGAACAGACCATCCAATGGCTTTTGGGTACGTCCTTATCGCTTGCCATAGAGTCATGTGGTGTTCGGCTTCAGCAGCGACTTTGGCGTCCGAAGCGAGGATCTCGGGGGTGACAGCCTCGTCATGCTGCAAGTCGATGTTTTTCTCGGGACATGACGCGGATGAAGCCATCATGGAGGATTTCAAACAATGAATGGAGTGGAGAGTCTGTGTCTTGAAGGGTTGGAGATTTGAACCAACAAAACGAGACGAGAATGAGGCCTTTATATACTTGAACGACTGATGCCGTCTGTCCCAACTGGAGGGTAAACGGGTTCAAGGCAAATCCCCCAGAAAAAGGGAAAGGGTCGGTTGTCACTTTCGGTATCGTGCATAGGGAAAAGGAACCGAAACCTGGGGATGTCGAATGTGCAGTGTGGGGAGAAAATACGAGAAGAAGATTGGACGACCAAGATGAGCTGAGTCTTGGTGACAGGAGACTCCGTCAATCTAGCGGAGACTCCGCCCATAGTCGATGATAGTCATTGGTCAGAGTAAAGGTTGAGACCAAAGGCGGACCAACTCCGCGTCTTGCACACCAGAGACGGAGTCTCCGCCTCGGAGAACTGGTCACATTCTTGGCTCAAAATTTCAAGATGACGCGAATGGCGTACGATGACAAGGAGGACAACCTCGGTCGATCCTTGCCCAAAATTGCATCCTGGCGGAGGTTCCGACATGTGCGGCTTTAATGGACGTGTGCTTATCTCCACATTCTGTCGTACTGGAGTTTGTGAGAGTGATAAACTGGCTCGTTTCCCCTCGTTGATCTTCTCATCCTCATGAGTGTTTTGTTTAATCAATTGACATCTCTTCCATTTATCCTCATTGCCTTTGCTGGATCATCACTACCGCCAGCATCATGGGTTCAGTCATCTGGGACGAAGAGCATCAATACGTGGGAACTCAGCCTTGGTGGAAAGCTGCATCTTTCTATCAAGTTTATCCAGCCAGCTTCAAAGACTCAAACGGCGACGGCTGGGGAGACTTGCCCGGCCTCATCTCCAAGCTTGACTATCTGAGTGACTTGGGCATCGACGTTGTCTGGGTCTCACCCATATTCGAAAGTCCCCAAAAGGACATGGGCTATGACGTGTCAGACTACCAGAGAATTTATCAGCCATACGGAAGTGTTGAGGATGTTGATGTCCTTGTTCGCGAGTGTCATGCAAGGGGACTAAAAATCATCCTTGACCTCGTCGTGAACCACACGTCTATCGAGCACGAATGGTTCAAAGAGTCGAGATCCTCAAAGAACAACCCGAAAAGAGACTGGTATATCTGGAAACCCGCGCGCTATGATGAAAACGGCGTTCGTCAGCCTCCAACGAATTGGCGAGGTTATTTTGCCTGTTCCACCTGGACATGGGATGAGCACACTCAAGAATACTATCTCCATCTGTACGCCCCAGACCAACCGGACTTGAACTGGGACAATGAAGAGTGTCGTGAAGCGATATACGAGAACACCATGCGATTTTGGCTTGACCGAGGTGTTGACGGGTTCCGCATCGACACGGTCAATAAGTATTCGAAAAGGAGGGAGTTCCTCGATGCGCCTATCACAGACCCATCCTCACCTCATCAGCCGGCACCTGAGATGTGGTGCAATGGACCGAGGATTCACGAGTTCATTCATGAAATGTATGAGAAGGTATTGAGACCTTACAATGCCGTATCTGTGGGCGAGCTTTCCAATACGCCTCACCCATCCCAGGTCATACCGTATGTATCTGCATCGGCAGAGGAGTTAGACATGGTGTTCGAGTTCTCCATGATCAGACTCGGCAACGGTAACGGATTCGGAGACAAGTACATCTACCAACCCTTCCCACTATCCAAACTCAAGGCCTTCGTGGAAAGGTGGCAACGCTTCATCGAAGGAACAGATGCATGGACTACGGTATTCTGTGAGAACCACGACAACGGCCGAGCAGTGGATCGATTCGGTGATGTCTCAACACCGGAGTGGTGGCTCAAATCAGCAAAAGCCATAGCAATGTGGCAAACCACACTCACAGGAACCCTTTTCCTATACCAAGGCCAGGAAATTGGTATGACCAATATGCCTCCCTCCTGGGGAATTGAAGAGTACAAGGACATCGAGAGCAGTAACTTCTTCGCCGAAGCTGTGGCATCTGGTAACGCGAAAAGAGTCAAGGACACGATGCATGGGCTCCAGATCATGGCACGTGACCATTCACGCATTCCGTTGCAGTGGGACGATTCACCGAATGCAGGGTTTGCGAGTGTACAAGCGACGCCATGGATGAGAGTTCATGATGCATATCGCGACATCAATGTTGCTAGACAGGTCAATGATCCAGATTCGATCCTGAGCTTCTACAAGACGATGTTACAGATACGGAAGCAGTATCAAGATGTCTTTGTCTTTGGCTCTTTCAAGCTCGTGGATCCAGACGATGAGTTTGTGTTTGCATATGTCAAAGAGAGTGTTGTTCCCATCAAGGGTCGTGGGCTTGAGAGAAGGAAGGCGCTTGTAGTGCTGAACATGAGTGAAGAAGACCGTCTTGGACCCGATGTCTGCACCTATCTGAAGTGTTCAGTACATGATGTTGGAATACTTTCATGCACGACACAGACGCCGACAGGATTTAAAGGAGGAAAGTCAATTATCTCTGGGTGGGAGGGTAGGATTTATGCGAATTTCCAGATAAAATAGACAGCTACAATTACTTGTCCACAGTTGATAACATTGCATTGCATCACGCTGTCTTGGCACAGGTTCTTAGGAGTAAGATTATAACTCAGATTAATTAAATGTACAGTAAAGTTCGAAATCGGTTGTCCATCTTTTACTCTCTTTGATTTATACCGCACGGACATTTTAGCCTGGGGCGTGTTGATTACACAGTTACTTTTCTTTATTCATACAGTATAAATGTACTTCCTGCTGACAGCTTACATCCATGGTCAAAAAACACAACGTGATTACTCTACGGTACAGAATCGGTCCCATCTTTTCCCTTCCATATGCTGACCTTCTCCCACGGCGTCCAGAAATGGGCGTTACAGTATTATGTCGAGAGTGGCCAAAATCTGATGCAGCACTTTAATAAAACTAAAACAGAAGCGATTCTCCGTCTATGGCAACCATTCAACAGCACCGCAGAAAAGCAATATTGAAGTTACTTCATTACCATGGCACTTCTCATGCTATTCTGGTTCACATAGTGAATTTTCACGCTTGCTCCTCGTTTCTCCGAAAGTTGAGTGCTAACCAGAACAAATCCAAAATTATGGGTCCAGAATCTCTTTGTGACGCGGCCTCTTCTGCCTGCGTTACAAAGAGGACAGCACTATGCCTCTCCCTCATGTCCTATGTCTCGCTAGCTAGTTAGCATGGTTAGAAACCGACTTTATCTAATACTACCGGCAATATTAGCATGGCCCCGAATCTGGCTGCTTGTCAGCATGCCCTGATTTACGGCATGATCCTCGCCGGCTACAAGAATGCTGTCGTTGCCTATACCGCTAACTGCAGGGCCAGCTCGGTCCGCCGGATTTGAACTAATATGCGATGCTATAGCTTGACCAAAACCCCTCCAAACGGTGTCGGCCGACGCCGACTACTGAGTCTTTCTATGCTGACTGCCTTACTCGATTGCCTCGCTGTGTAACCTAACATGTATTGCGATGAGATGGTCGAGTTCCTTGAGAAAGAGTTCGAGACTACTATTTCTGCCTCCAACATCAGCTGATCTTTGAGGTTAGCCCGATGGTCGAGAAAGACGGCACAGCGTGTCGCAAAAGGACGCAACGCCGACCTTCGCGACTACTACCTCTACAAGCTATCGTTCTATCGATCCTACCAGCTCGTATACATTGACGAGTCTGGGTGCGATAGACGCGTAGGAAGAAGACGCTTTGGGTGGGCTCCAAAAGGCGTCACGCCAGTCCAGATTGACCGTTTCCATCGTGACCAAAGGTACCAGATCCTACCAGCTTATATGCAAGAGGGAATCCTGCATTATAATATCTTCCCTGGCAATACAGATAGTGCAAGGTTCAAAGAGTTCATCGAGCAGCTATTGCATTACTGCGGTGAGTGGCCCGAGCCAAACTCGGTCCTTGTGATAGATAATGCATCCTTCCATCGATCACCTGTAATTGAACAGATGTATAAGGATGCCGGTGTCAAGCTCTTATACTTGTTACCTTATTCGCCCGACTTCAACCCAATAGAAGAGTTCTTCGCTGAGCTCAAGTCCTTCATCAGGCGTCACTGGCATAAGAATGAGCACTTTATCCAGATAGACTTTGCATTATACCTAGAGTGGTGCGTGAACAGGGTCGGGTCATGACAGGAGAGCGCTGAAGGTTACTTTCGTTACGCCGGCGTAGAGATAGAGGAGCCGCCAGAACGGGTCGCTTTAAGCAGACAGAATGTAATAAACTAAATATTAGCCGTAATCTACTCTGAATCTTCCAACGTCTCCACATCGCGAAACCAAACCTCAACGTCGCTCACCCAACGCTTAGCAATGCCTATCTTAACTCCCTTATCAATAAAGAACTGAGCATCCTGATCGAGACGAATCTGCTCGAGGTCTAGTCCCTTATCCAGGGTCAAGTCGCATGCCTTCTTATACTCCTCCATCTTCCATACAGTATTTGCATTCTTAGAGCAGTGCCAGATGCAGTACTTGTTCACATTTACGTCGCGCATTCCCGGTATACCGAGATATTTGTGGGCATATCGACTCCCCTCGACCGATCCGGATGGCGTTCTGACACCATGGTCATCCGATGAGTGGCCAGTACGAGTAGGCATGACGTTGATGATATTAAATAGGCCGAGCATCAGTGGATGATGACCTCCACTTCCTCTTACGCTGGATACTTTGCTCTTCTTCAGCATATAGCAGATCGCGAATATTAGGTGGTACGTCATCGTGTGACTCTACTGTATTTCCCAAGCGCACATGCTCGATAAGAGCTCTTAGATGGTGAGTCTTTAGCTTGTAATGCTTCTTACCGACCGTATCGACCCAACAATGTGGTCCGAATCCACAAGGCGATCCCGTGCACCGGAAGAAGTCGTAGACTTTCCTCCACACTGCGGGCTCAGCCGATGCCGTCTCCTCTTCGCCAATATCTATCGCCCTCTCGGCAAGCTGGGAAGCAGTGGCACTCCTGCCACCTCTACCACGTGCGACAACTCCGCCTGACTGGCTAGTCTCGATATAGTTAAAGGAAAGGCTGATCTTGAGCCTCTTGCCATCGAGGAGCAAGTGACTCTGGGCTTGCAGTTTGCTCTCTATTATCTTCCAATTAACATCAAGACCATCAGACCTCGTCTTGAGGTCTGCTTTGCCTTTGTAGTTAATACAAACCGTAATATCTATGTCGTCGGCGTGGAAGGTTCTGTTTGCAGGCAACTTCTTTTTTGCAAGTCTATCTACCTTAGACCAGAGATACTTAGTCCAGTATGCGCCAGGCGCCAGGACAACATCGGGCTTAGTGTCTTTACTAATCTACCTATTGTTCAGCTTTAACTTCCGTTCGATCAAGTAGTGCACACAGGTCGGAGGCTGTTTATTATAGGCGAGCGCCTTATCCTATTCGGCAAGTTGCAATAAGGGTAATCTGGAGCGATCGTTCCGGATCTGGCCCAGCGGGGTTGCATCGCGGATCGTTCCTAACTGTGACGTCACATCGAGGCTGGCACCTTCGTCATCCGTCGCCCAGCTAAAAAGATCGCTATCGTCGTCGTGCATCGTGCCGTACTGCCCAGACTTACTGTAACAGCCTACTCACCGCAAAAAAAGAAGAAGAAGGAGAATGGGAAAGGAGAATGCCCCCGTCGGGTGCGAAAGAGCGACCTTTTTCATTTGAGGAAGGGCTGTCAAAGAAAACCACCCTTGCTGGATGACCCCACGTAAAGCCCTTCGTGACGCGGCAGTGCTCCACTACTTTCAGTCCAGCATCATGGTTTGTGGGCCCTTTGATGAATCGCGATATCCATCTCCACCTAGATCAGATTGCATCATAGCATCACTGGTAGGAGACCTGAGGAATGTAACTTTATCGTCTTCACGTGCTTCGTTGTAGCTGGAGCCCCATATTGTGATTTACGATCATCATCAAATGACGCTAGGAGCGGGCCGCGCGCTAGTTTAACTATCCGTTTCGTTTGAGGAGAACCTACATTAGCTCCTGATCTTGTGAATGGATTTTCTGTCTAACATGGTTTTCCGCAGAAGTATGCGTTTTAGTGAGAATCATAAAATGCATCCATCCTGATCGTGTATTGTATTACACACGGATAAGAAATATAGAACATTTTATGCTTATCCTCACTATCCAGTCTATCGAAAACGCGTAAAGACCTAGCAGGAACATAGGTGATGCAGTGTAAAATCTCCATTTACCCTGGGACCTCCATGATTTATTTTTAGGTATTCTGGTGAATAAGCTTCAATGACAGGGAGATTGCCCTCCTAGGGTATCAAGTGACGTGATTGGTGGGAATACGTCGTCAACAAGGATCATCCATAACTACAAGTAAGAAAAATGCCTTGCGGGACTGGGCTTTGACCATTTCCCTGCTCATTGTCGAGTCCTTGGCATTTCCTCCATTATTTCTTTTGTTCTTCCTTTCTATTGGCTTACCAAGGCATCGTACCTGCCTGAGGCATGAACACCACAGCTGAAAACCACGCCATCTGGCGCATCTTAATCCTTGACTTCCTTCTTCTTCCTTTCAACCACCCAAAATACCCCTGTTTATCCTGGGCTAGTCCTCATATCATTCTTCCTCGATTATCCCCTCTGCTAGTTGGTTCTTTTACCCCGCAACACTACTGCCTGTGCCCGAGATTCTCTTCTTGTTCCCACAATCTACCCTGCTTTTGGTTCCTTAACCATTCGACAATGGCCCAGGCTGGCCTCCATGTCATCTATGACAGCGCCTCCAATGATCCTCCCCATGTCGCGGAGCTAGAGTATGTGCTACAGTCCTCGTAGTTGCGCAAAGCTAACAGATTGTGCCGCTAGTATTGTTGCTGTCCATGGTCTCAACTTCAAGAACAGTAATGACCATGCCCGAAAGACATGGACAATGAATAACAAGCTCTGGCTGAAAGACTTCCTGCCGGGCGCTCTTCTTCCAAAACACGCTCGGGTGATGCTCTTCGAATACAACTCGAGCCCTGCCATAGGTGCAACGGCTATCAAGCTGTCTGGCAACGCGAACAACTTGTTGCAATGGCTCAACCTGAAGCGGAAGGTACTGTATACCTTGAGTAAAAAGCCCATTTTTGATTAGGGTCCCATTCTAATCAGCGCAGAATGACCCACAAAGGCCTCTTATCTTCATATGCCATAGCTTAGGTGGATTGATCGTCAAAGAGGTAAGAGTGCTTGTCCGCATAGCTAATTTTCACAATTAATGCCCTACAGGCACTTGTGGCAGCCACATTAGACGTCACATACAAATCTACTGTCGAGGCAGCCTGTCTTCTTGTTTTCTTTGCTACGCCGCACCAGGGCGGGAATTATGCCACTCTTGGTGATATTGTGGCCAAGATAGTCAGAACGGGCATGTCCAAGCCAAGGAATGATCTTCTGGAAGCCTTGAAGGCAAACTCGGACCAAGCGATGCAACGATTCGAACAAGCTCGCCATTTGCCCGAGAGGTGTCTTGTCGTCAACTTCTATGAAGGAGACTCGTATGGTAAGATAGGTCTTGTAGGTCAAACAGATGAACCGAATGAAGCAGACAAAGTCATCTCACTAACTTCTACTAGATTGTCGACAAAAGATCTGCTACGTTGAATCTCCCGGGCACACGTGAGAAGCAGATAGCCATGCACGCTGATCATAGCACTATTTGCAAATTTGATTCTCCCGACAACCTGGCGTGTGAACTGGTTTTAGGGACCATCGCTGACGAGGTTGAACGGGCTCTGGCGATGAGCAGATCTGGTTAGTCTTGGTCTTTTCTAGCTACAATTATATGATTTATTATATTCTAGTAACTAACAATAACTGTATCTGCTCCAGCCACTTCTCCCGTGCCGAGTTATCCTTTGAGCTCAATGACACCAGTCAAGACATTTGTTCAGCGACTATCGCTTCGTGACAGCATCAGAAATCAGTTCACGAAACCCTTAGAAGCCGATAGACGCGGGGAAGTAAGGAAGGTGGGAGTATGGGGCATGGGCGGAGCAGGAAAGTCACAGCTAGCTCTCAGCTACCTACAGCGTTATCGAACCGAGTATGATGCCACATTCTGGATCCAGGCAGACCAGACGGCCTCTATCGACCGAGATTTCCTAGCCATTTACCGACTGCTAGCAGAGACTACACCTTCACTATCCGATCTGAGCCCTGAAGATGTGAAGCGAGAGGTGCTCGGCTGGTTCGCTAGAGCATCTGGAAACTATCTTGTCATCTTTGACGGTGCCGATTCCTTGCACCAAACAGACAAAGACTTTGTGGACTTGTCCGAATATTGTCCGGGATCCCCTAACACACACGTTATTATCACGAGTCGATCATCTATCGCGCAGTCTATGTCGACATTCGAAGGGGTTTCTGTTGAGGAGCTTGAAGAGTCGCAGAGTGTCCAACTCTTTCTGACTTGTGCGAAGCTTCGGCCAACGCGAGAGGATGTGTTGGCTGAAACTAAACTCATCGTGCATGAGCTCGGTCACCTTGCCCTAGCGGTCAGCATGGCGGGAAAGTATGTGTCTCAGACTCCGCGACTATCGTCCGATTTATCTGCATACCTGAATGAATTTCGCAATCGTCGACGGGATCTGCTTTCAGAAACACCTGATAAACTTACTGCAAGGTACCACCATAGCATCATGACAGTCTGGGAGACGTCTTACGTTGCGGTATCCGAGCAACTTCCTGAGGCGGGCCGACTTCTAACGTTGTTGAGTTTTATCCATTATGAAGACATCTTCCTCGAGCTTTTCGGCCTAGACACTGGATCAGGTTCAACAGCAGTTGCACCATGGATATCGGTCTTGGGTTGTCAGATGAGGGCCGATCTCCATCAGTTAGAGAAATGCTTTTGGATTCTCGAGAACTACTCACTCTGTCAACGCAATATGATTCAAGGCTCATACTCGATCCATCGCCTTATTCATGCTTGGGGCTACGACCGACTACAAAGCGATGGAGAGGAAGTGGACCGCTATTGGTACGCAGCATCACAGCTCCTGGACGATTACATAGAGACTATAAGTGATCGCCAGGATGGACCTAACACAAAGCTGCGAGTTGTGCCACATTTGACAGAAAGCATCCACAGCTTTGAGAAGGTATCAAGAGTCGGCGACTGGAACAAAGTCGATTGGCTTGAGACTATCGAAAGATTTGGCATTTTCTTCCAAGATACTGGGCGCTGGAATGAGGCTGCGATATCACGAAACGAGGTCCTTGAGAAGAGGCGGCGGATTCTTGGGGATGAGCATCCCGATACAATCTCGGCGATGAGTAACCTTGCTATTACGCTGAGGGATCAAGGCAAACTGGATGAAGCAGCATCGATGATGACGGAGGTGCTTGAGAAGATGCGGCGGATTCTTGGGGATGAGCATCCCGATACAATCTCGGCAATGAGTAACCTTGCTATTACACTAAGCGATCAAGGCAAGCTGGATAAAGCAGCATCGATAAAAAAAGAGGTACTTGAGAAGAGGCAGCGGATTCTTGGGGATAAGCATCCCGATACAATTACGGCAATGAGTAACCTTGCATCTACACTAAGCAATCAAGGCAAACTGGATAAAGCAGTATCGATAATGATGGAGGTGCTTGAGAAGATGCAGCGGATTCTTGGTGATGAGCATCCCGATACAATTACGGCGATGAGTAACCTTGCTATTACACTAAGCGATCAAGGCAAACTGGATGAAGCAGTATCGATGATGACGGAGGTGCTTAAGAAGATGCAGCGGATTCTTGGGGATGAGCATCCATCTACAATCACGGCGATGAATAACCTTGCAAATACGCTAAGCGATCAAGGCAAGCTAGATGAAGCAGCATCGATGATGACGAAGGTGCTTGAGAAGAGGCGGCGGATTCTTGGGGATGAGCATCCATCTACGATCTCGGCGATGAGTAACCTTGCATCTACGCTAAGCGATCAAGGCCAGCTGGATGAAGCAGCAACGATGAGAATGGAGGTGCTTGAGAAGATGCAGCGGATTCTTGGGGATGAGCATCCTGATACAATCTCGGCAATGAATAACCTTGCAAATACGCTAAGCGATCAAGGCAAGCTGGATAAAGCAGCATCGATAGTGACGAAGGTGCTTGAGAAGAGGCGGCGGATTCTTGGGGATAAGCATCCATCTACGATCTCGGCGATGAGTAACCTTGCTATTACACTAAGCGATCAAGGCAAGCTGGATGAAGCAGCATCGATGATGACGGAGGTGCTTGAGAAGATGCAGCGGATTCTTGGTAATGAGCATCCCGATACAATTACGGCGATGAGTAACTTTGCTATTATACTAAGCAATCAAGGCAAGCTGGATGAAGTAATAGGGCCTACGGATGTTTCGACGACCAAGAGACAACCCTTCCGCAAGAGAGTAACTGCAAAATTACAAAAGTTTCGAGATTCAGTTCGACGTAGTCCAAGTTAATTATACAATTAAAATAGCTTTCTGGAAATAATGGTTCTTGTAAAGTGGAAAAATACGTCTCGCCTTTTTTTTCCTGTGCACTCGGAAAGAGAACCACGCGCACAAAATGACTTCTAGACTATTCTCGTATGTGTGTGGGTCCTACATACATCGAGGACAGTGTTCACTGTTCGCTACTACATACACGCCCAACCATGGTCCGTGCGCTAGGAATCGAAGTGAGTGTGCAGATGGACAACCGATTTTGACCTTTACTGTACAGGCTGAGGTACTAAACAGGATTTCGATCTTTACTGTACATTTAATTAGGGCGAGCGACAGCAACGGAAGACTGTACGGATACGGACTGTACCTATCCCGACTGTAGCGAGAAGAGATAGACCCGATCAAGGGGGCTTCACTGCATTTTTAACCGCACCCAAGGGAATCAAAAAACTGCTGTCGTTGGTTCGACCAAGAAGTGTGTGTGGAGGTTGGTTAGCCTACCGTCATGGCGGATCTAATGGGGACCGAGATCGTGGTGGAGCAGGACGCCCCCTTTTCGACGCCAAAGCGACCGAGTCGGGTGGTGAAGCCTACGAGCAAGGTCCGAGATACTGCGCGACAATTGGAAGACACTGCCATAGAAACGCGAAGGAACACCCGATAGACGACGCGAAACGTACCGGCCGAAGAACAGATTGACCGACTGACCGAAGCCCGAAAGAGCAGCGGCAGCGGCAGCGGCAGTAGCGATGGAAGGGTAATGCTGCAGAAGGCGCTGGATTTCCTGGCAGAGTTGCGTAGGGAGACCAAGAGGCTGTAGGTAGCGCTGAAGGAATAAATGGAGATGACTAGGGAACTTAAAGAAGTTGTTGCAAAGCAAGAACAGACAGTGTATGAGATGGGCAAGCAGATGGTGGAGATTAAGGAATAGATGACCGAGGAACTATAACGAGCCTGCAAGCAGTTCGAAACTATTGCTGCGAATGCAATGGACAGACCTTAACGATTATATGCTGACGTTGCATGACTGATACCGTTCTTACCCTACAACGATTCGAGGACCTTAGCCGCTCCTCCGAACCCTATAGACGTGTTTTACTGTACGATTGATGTTTCGAGACTAGAAGAAGATGAGGCTAGGCTCTTAGCCGGGACGATCTGAATAACAGTGGAGAACGAGGTCCGCTCCGAACTGGATAATCCCATATGGCGGTGTCGATTGGTGACCAAGGACCCAAAGAATCCCCACTGCGTCAGGATTACCTGCAGGGACGAGAGCGAATATGAGATTGTGAAATGCGTAGCGGAAACAAAACTGGTCCCAGGAGCCCGCGTCTTACGAAACGACCTATACCCTATTAGGGTGGATAATGTTAGCTGTATTGCGGTACTAGACGAGGAGAACGAAGTTTAAGTTAAGATTACCGAGATGCTTAGCCGAGAAAATGGCACCGAAGTTGCTAAGGTAGTATGGCTTAGTAAGAGAGATATCCCTAAGGTATATGGCTCGATGGTCGTATATCTTAAAAAACGATTAGAAGCTAGGCGGCTTATTAACGAAGGATTCTTTGTGGCTAGAGGAGAATCCGGTATTATAAAGGCGTTTGAATATTGTGACTGTCCTAAGTAATGTTATAACTGCTAACAGATTACGAACTATAAAGCCTACTAATGTAACAGGCTATAAGTCTGTGGCAGATGTGCATAAGAAGGCTATTACTACAGTATATGCATAGGAACGATTCCGAAATGTATCCTATGCAGCGGCCCCTATAAGTCTTATAGCAGAAACTGCCGGAAGCTTTACCTATTACAGTATAAATAACGTATTCCGAATGTTTTAACTGAATATCAGGAAGCAAGGACCGGTTTACGAAAGTTTAATAAACGATAAGGATATTTAGGATGTAACCGTGTTGGCTATTTAAGAACCCTAAGTACGACAGATCCAGGGGAAGCTATTAACGATACCGATGGGGCATTGCGGATGGGTTAAGATGGTACCGACGGCCGAGAGAGAGGGCAGATGGGTGATACGGAGTATGCTCTGGGTAAATAAAGAGGTGGAGGCGGAACAGGTATCAGTAGAGTCTCCAGATGTGACGGCAGCCGTCATTTGACTGCCAGATCGTTTGGTCTTTACGGCGTCGGTCTACGTACCGGGCGGAGATGCTTAAGCTCTACAGGATACATATAGTAAGCTTGGTAGGACCATTACGGAGGTGAGGCGGAGGTTAGGGAGAGCGGTTAACGTGGTGATTACTGGCGACTTTAACCGGCACGACCAGATATGGGGAGGAGACGATATATCGGTGGCAAGACAGGGCGAGGCGGATCCGATTATTGACTTAATAAGCGACTTTATGCTAAAGAGCCTCCTTTGCCGAGGTACAAAGATATGGCAAAGCGGAGACTACGAGATAACTATTAACTTGGTTCTGGCTTCCGAAGAGCTTGCGGATGCAAATACCAAATGCGCAATATATAGTACGGAGCATAGATCAGACTATTACACAATAGAGACGGTGTTCGATATTTTAGCCCCAGTACCGAAACAGGAAGAAAGACTTCTGTTTAAGAATGTACCCTGGAAGGAGATTAATAGGAGGATTTTAGATATACTGAGAAATAGGCTAACAGGGAATATAGTGTAGCAGAAGATGGATAGATTAATGTCGGCGGTCTTGGAAGCGGTCCAGGCTTTGATGCCCAGAGCCATACTGTCTCTATATGCAAAACGGTGGTGGACCGATGATCTTACACAGATGCGACACATTTATACATACTGGAGGAACAGAGCGCGAGCCGCGAGACGTGCCAGTCAGAATTCCTTAGACCTCGAGAGCTCAGTAACCGCTGCAGCGAAGCAATATCACGATGCTATCTGACAACGCAAGATGAACCATTGGAAGGAGTTCCTAGCGGATAACGATAATATCTGGAAAGTAGCTAAGTATATGAAGGCTGGGGATAATGTAGCTTTTGGGAAAGTGCCCTAGCTTACTAGAGCAGACGGAATAAAAACGACAGATTATCGAGAGCAAGCCGAAGAACTGCTGGCGAAGTTCTTCCCGCCACTACCAGATAATATCGAAGACAAAGGACCGCAATAACAGAGAGCCCCTGTAAAGATGCCGAAACTGACAATGGAGGAAGTGGAGCGTTAACTGTAGGCGACAAGATCATAGAAGGCGCCAGGAGAAGACGGATTACTAGCGATCGTTTGGAAGCAGGTCTGGCCATCGGTAAGACACAACGTCCTCGACATCTTCCAAGCGTTATTAGAAGAAGGCACTATACCGAAACAGTGGAGACATGCTCGAATTATCCCGCTTAAGAAGCCCGGTAAATAGGACTATATAATTGCAAAAGCCTAGAGACCGATCTTGCTTCTGGCTATGCTGGGTAAGGTATTGGAGTCGGTGGTGGCCGAGAGAATCTCCTATGCGGTGGAGGCTTACGGACTTCTCCTAACTAATTACTTCGGCGCGCGCAAGCAGCAATCAGCAGAGCAAGCCCTTGTACTGCTATAAGAGTATATTTTCTCAGCATAGCGCTCACGTTATGTTATAAGTCTTGTTAGTTTCGATATAAAGGGGGCATATAATGGTATATATAAAGAGAGACTACTGCAGTATATAAAGGCTAGAGGGATCCCCGAGGATCTCTTGCTCTGGATTAATTCCTTTTGTTTAGAGCGAACTATAACTATCGTTATTAATAGCTAAAGTTCTAAAAGCCGACCTCTACCACAAGCAGGACTTCTGCAGGGGTTGCTATTATCGCCGATACTATTTCTATTTTTTAACGCAGATCTAGTGCAGACTTAGATCGATAGGAATAGTAGTGCCATCGCCTTTGTCAATAACTACATGGCATGGGTCTCGGGACCGATAGCCCAAAGCAACTGGAGAGGGATATAAGCAATAATTAACAAAGCACTTAACTAGGAGAGATAGAGTAGTGCGACTTTTAAGGCAGAAAAGACGGCAGTCATACACTTTACCCGGTATACAGGCAGGATAGACTCAGAACCTTTCACTATTAAGGGCGAGAAAGTTATCCCAACGGATTAGGTCAAGATCCTGGGGGTTATCATGGACGCATGGCTTCACTACAAGCAACACATCGCAAGGGCAGCAACAAAGGGTTTAAAAGCGGCAATGGAATTGAGACAATTGAAGGGAATGGCCCCCTCGACAACGAGACAGCTTTTTATAGCCATGGTAGCTCCTGCGGTAGACTACGCTTCTAATATCTGGATGCATATATACAAGACGGCGTCGGCGTATGCCGTTCATTAAGTATAAAGGATAGGAGCGCAGGTAATCATAGGGTCCTTTACAAGTATGGCGACAGGAGTAGCCGAGGCGGAAGCTTATATAGCGACCGTCTACGAACGGTTCTGGAGACAAGTAAGCAAACTTTGGGTAGACATGCACACGCTTCCACGTACAAATCCGGTCCGAAATCTCTTACAAGGGATCAAAGCTTTCCGGCGATTTATATCTCTGCTTAGGCGCATTGCAGACGCATGTAAAGAACTACCAAGAGATGCCATGGAGACCATCTAACCGTTTGCCCTTGCCCCGTAGAAAGAGCACATGCAAGCCACGTTGGGCAGACAGGAAGGGGAGGAAGACGACAAGATCAAAGAGTTAGCTAAAGCAGGATGGGCGGTAAGAATAGCGACAAGCAGCTCGGCAAGAAACGATCTGGTCGGCATGGGAGGGACCGTTCAAATCCCTATATCCTTAGCAAGAGCCGGCAAGATCATCGAGACCTTCTCGGTCACGCTAGGGACGACGGAAGAACACAACCCGTATACGGCCGAACTAGCAGCCATCGCTCGTGGGCTAAAATATCTGCCAGAGATAAAGTATCGGGTCATTGTGATCGTAATAAGCAACAGATCGGCTGCATAAGCTATAGGTAACCCTCGCTAACAATCGGGCAAGGGGCATATTCGGGAGATATACGATGCTATAAAAAAGCTTAAAAAAGACGGAAATAGAGTTAACCTCATCTGGCTACCATCAAGCAATAAGCTCAAAATCCAGAGAATAGCCAAAATGTCAGCCCGCCATGTAACAGAGCCGTATGTCACACCACGCAGAGGAACAAGCAAAGCAAAGATAACAATCCTCAGTCAAACGAGAGCAAATCTACAAAGGGAGAGGGAACTACCAGACGGAGTTGGCAGATATTCAAGAAAGGTCGACTTAGCTCTGCCTAGTAAACATACTCGGCTATTGTACAATTAGCTACCGTAGAAGGAAGCCAGCGTGCTGGCATAACTCAGAACCGGGATGGCACGACTAAATGGCTACCTATATTAAATCGGAGCAGCAGTGACTGATGAATGCCTATGCGGGCAAGCAAAAGAAACAGTAGAGCACTTCCTCTTCTGATGTGTAAAATGGATGGCACAGCGCAAGGAGATGATGCTTTAATGTGTAGAGGAAAAGCGCGGCAACCTCTCCTTTCATTTGGGGGGCAAAGCTGCATCAGACAGACAAAAGTAGACACCGAACATGGAAGCAGTACGAGCCACAATCCGTTTCGCGATCGCCACAGGTCGCCTGGAACAGAGATGACAACCACATTACTACTACCCTATCGACCATAAAATTATACCTACCGACAACCACTACCCTGGACAACCAGAAGCAGGCACCGCTTCAGCCGCCGAAGATAGGAAACTGAACACTTGGAGGAATTGGGCTTCAAGTTAACCTGCTATTACTAACAATTACGGGGATTAAGGAGACAAGCGATGACCAGGCTGGAAAGAACAAGACAAGAACCACATGGGCTTGGCGAGAGCAAGGCAATGACTAGCGAGATGTATGTATTTTTTAGCTCATAGAGCCCTCTGGGCAATGGCCTACCGGGCGTAATAGACTTGTGTGTGTGTGTGTACAGGCTGAAGTCAGTTAACCTTTAGGTTTAGGCAGGCTTAACTTTAAACTTTTAATAGAATACATCTTCCTCAGACTTTAACTTTCTCAATTTTCCCTTCAGTTTTTCCCTTCAAAAGTAAAGAGAGACTAGAAATAAATTAACTAACTGCTTAATGTGACGGTTGGGTTTTCCAAGGGATAAACTAGTCCGTTCTAAGTTTATGTTGGCAGAGTCGTAGGGCGTAGTACTGAGCAAAGCGGAGTGTCACGTCTCTTAATAGTGAATAGAGCGGGTTAGGCGTATTCAGATAAAGATGTTTTATTAATAGCTGGTGAGCTAAGTTCTATCTAGTGCTAAATAAATGTGTATATATACTTGGAGGTTGGCTCACGGTTCTAAGGGTAGGCTCACGGCGTGAGTCGTGAGTTTAGTTGTGAGTTGTAATTGTGAGTCGTGAGTTGCAGATTTTATCAGCTCACGGTTGATTACAGGGGGTTCTAGTGGTAGTGTAAAGTGGAGATGTAGCTTCTCTAGCCAAGAGTGGTGATCCAGACTTAGTGAGATTTCTTGATAGATTCCGGTCATTGTCTAGGTTAGTTGTTCGTATGGGGTTTTTTATATGGGATTATCACGGGCCAGGTGGGAAATGTAAAAGGGAGAAGCGGGACACTAGATTCAATGGATTTGGCACGGGGGGCATGGACCCCTCGAAGCCAGAACGAGCCCCGTTCTGTGTTTGCTGTTGAGAGTCAAAACTCAGAACGGGCCCCGTTCCTGCCGTACATACTTGAGTAGGGTAGGATGTTTAGAGTGCTGATTGGTGTAAAGTTTTGATTTCCTCCATTTCCCGCATTCTCTTTCTCCCTACTACCCAACCTATTGCTCCCTACCACTACTACTTCTTCACATAGTACAATTCAAATCCCGCCGTATCTTTAGATAGCTAACTCTCGTGGGATTAGGACCCGAATATCATACCGTACGACTTCCCCATTATACAAAAAACAAACCTTGCCTGCTATCTGTCGTTAGAATCTAGCCAACAACTAAAATGCGGCGGATAAACAAACCAATGTTATAATACTGAACAGAACATTATCAGCCCAACATCTCAAAAGTCAGATTCCAGTCCAGCCAAGTCTTCTCCGGCAATGGGCAGAGGGGGCTTTAGATTAAAGCATTGATTGAGCATAATTATTCAGCTGACACACCACATACGCCGCATTGCTTATGCGGTTGAGAATGGTACCGCAACACTTTGTGAAATGGAATGGGGCCCAAACCTCCAAGAGCAGCCGCCCCGCCCCGCCGCAGCCTCGCAGCCTCGCAGCCCCGGAGCCGGTAGCTTCATCGCTATACCGTGCACTGGCAGGGTTGTGCAACAATGCATCGGACCTCCAACACTCTTTGATATTCAGTAAAGTCGCATTATCCCTCAGTTAGGCCGGACGGAACAACTCAGCTGCAATTGATAAATAACACAGAATCTAAAAGCTCAGTGCAACATGTTGCTTCTTGACTGGCCGATTATGGCATCCAGGAGGCATTCTCGACCTAAGACGGGAGGTTGCACTCATCAGGACTGGATTGGAGATAGATAGTCCCTTCCACAAAATCCCCTGCATCCCACCCCTCATTGAATTCCTCTCCATCCCCCAAGTCCACCTCCATTATGTCCTCGTCTTCTTTATCACTGTCATCTTCATATATGTTACGCTTATTGCCCTTCGTGCAGGACTATCGACGCGTCTCCGAGAGTTGCAGTGGTTCGAGCAGTCGGCTAGGTAGCCATCTAGTTTTGACCTTACGGTACTGCAAGGAATATACTTATTTGCCGGGAGCGAGGAGCTATAGTTGATCGCTCTCGGCATTCTAATGTTCCCTATAGACAGCGGAATCAACAAAGTCGGCAAAAGGCATAATAGTGGCAGCAGCTGTAAGTAAAAGGCTAACTGGTACCGTAAGTTAACCTCCGGTTTGTCGCCCCCGGGCCAACTTCTGGACGATGCGAGTATCGATAAAGGTTTAGATACCGACAATAATGTAGATCTTATGGCCGCAGACAAGGAAATCATTTGTAAAGTGTCTCATTACTACGATGATGGGCCGTTGGGCTGTGCGTAGTAGCAGTGTCAGGTGATACCAAGTACCACACAAATACGCTCAACAACTGGCAACATCTCCCGATGTCGATAATGGACGGGACTGATATTCCAAGATATTGACTTACACACAGGCCCTCAGGAGGTAGTATCGCTCTGCACCGCCATAGTAAAGCTTGCTATGAAGGTTATACCGAAAAGAGGAATCAGCCAACGAGAAGGTTTATGACGCCATTTCAGTCAAAACAATCAGCTGGGACATCAAAAACGCACGGACTAACTTGGTCCAAGATAACTCGCCAATCGCTATCCACTTTCAACCACGTTAAATGCAATCAGCCAAATTTCAAACCGTCCGCAGTGCCGTAATACTGAGTTCCTATGGCTGAAAGTTAAAAACTTCCTTTTGCCTTCATGTATAACTCAGGATCACGAAAGTCTTGATACCCAGGTTGGTATACTGCTGCGAGAACATGGTCCCACAGTTGCTGCAAGCCTTGTGGTGGCAGGAAGTAGGACATCCGTAGCTGAGCCTGACAGCTAGGGGTCTCGAACAGACGATTCTCTACTTGAAGAGCTTGACAGGTAGCCAATGCGTGAAGATAACTTGCAGGCAAGTACTGGAGTCTATCTACATTATAGGCCTGACGGACAGCGGAATAGAAGATATTATCAAACCACCGCGAGAGTTGCTCGTCAGTTAACCGATTGAAATCGCGGGAGCATGGCAAACGCGGAAAGAACATGTGAAATGTGATGAAATCAGCGCCTTCGGCCCTCGCGAAGATGAAATGCGGCACGTCTTTTAGTCGCGACGGAATCAACCGGGGACGCTCTGAATCTGGATCTAGGCGATCCAAAGTTAGAGACAGGCCTGCTTAGGCTTGCCTTCGAACTGTCCAGGTGTATGACCAGAAAATAGCTCTTGCCGTTGGGTAGGGCTCAAGCTAGGCGTTTCACTACAAGTTTGAGTTTTAAGGAAATGCTGTTTATCAAGTGTGTAAGGCACGCTACGAGAAAACAGATTTGTGATCCCATGATGGTTGAACGTTTCTTCAGTTTTTATATGCGCTGCTAGAGATTCTCGATGCCCCTGAGTGTCGCAACTGTGTATTCCAACAAGATATTGCGGAATAAACTTCTGTGTGGCGTATTGCATATCGTTCCAGGTGTTGTCATGAGGGCGGCCTGCTTGTATTCCAGCGAAGGCATCCGGACTCCTAGGCTCTATCTGATCTTCGCGCTCATCGGTACTATGAGCGTCGACTATCTCCTCGTCACAATAGTTTGGTCCAGTATCGATAGTGCCAAGATTTTCGTCTTCCTAACTAGAGCCGATAGGGAGTTCCCCGGAAGAGATTGTGTCAGGTCTGGGTTCCCCAGTGTCGGCCAACAGATTGTTACCTAGTGTCATCTGCACCTTGTCTGCGGTGGAGTCGACCGTCTGAGACGACTCGGCCTGATCAGTTGAGGTTTCCATACATTGTTGTTCTTTTTTCCGCTGCCGGCATCTCTGGGCGCGTTGCGCTTGTAGGCGACGCCGGCGCAGCGCATACAGCCCGGCAATCTTCGGTGAACGTGCATCGGAAACCTCCACTCTTGGGCTTACCTAATGTCTCAATTGGCATACTGTCGTCTGGGATAGGTGGCAAAGCTATGATCTCCTCGTTGCTGTTAATGAGATCGAGTGCTTCGGCCTACAGCTTGACTTTTTCGATCTCCTTCTTTACTAAAATATGTGGTTTACTGCGTAGATGAGCCTGGATTCTACCTCTCGTTACCATATAGTTGCATGACTTGCAGTATAGAAGGCGCAGGTCGCTCATATAGTCAAAGTACTCCATCTTATATATAGATTTAGAACTAGGCAGTAGTAATAGTATGAAAAGAATAATTTCTAAGATTCCTCCTTTTGTAAAAATTTCCTCTCTTTTGTTTATTTCTTATTATTAAACGTTCTTTTTCCTGAAGGTTGTTATGAGTATAAGTGCGACCGCCATGTCTCGATACGGCAGATGATATTACATCCTAATTGGGTGCTTTTTATAGGCCACCCTTGTTAGCTGACTAATACCAAAATCAGAGTCAACAATATGATTAAAAGATTTAATGCATAAATAATAGGTCTTTAATAAAACTGAACTTACCATTATAATCTCAAGGTCAAGATTTATACTTGTACATTTTTTCACGTCTTTCCCATCATTATTGGGGCGTAGACTGGAGTTCGTCGGTTACCCCAGATTTAGATCGTCGGTTACTCCATGTCGTGCTAGCGCCATCTCATTTCTCACCAAAAATAATTCGGCGGTTGCCAAGCGACGCGGGGGATAACGTCAGGAGGTAGCGATGAAGAATTTGGAACTTCCAATATAGCATGAACTTGATGACTGAGTGTTCAGGGCGTTGCTGCCCCGGTTTCTGGGTACCCCAGTGACTACTAAACGCTCTTTCCTTATGTATACCCATATAATTTAGCATTCTAAGCTAGAC
The DNA here is from genome assembly GCA_013623685.1 of Fusarium transvaalense. Classification (NCBI taxonomy): domain Eukaryota; kingdom Fungi; phylum Ascomycota; class Sordariomycetes; order Hypocreales; family Nectriaceae; genus Fusarium; species Fusarium transvaalense. The sequence continues at coordinate 56,024 of JABFFG010000403.1, forward strand.
ATATACCTCTGCAACAGAGGTTCCTTGCCAAGCCCGCAGTCTTGCGTTCTTCGTCATCAGGTGTTTCCAGCTATCAACAAGGTCATTTTCATTAAACTACGCGGCCCAGCTTTTGGTATATTAGACTCGTTTCTCAACGACGAAAATAGGAAGGAAAAGCTGGAACAGCTGCAGGTTTGTTGGCGGCAGTGTGCTGATGCGAAAGTTGCGTTTTCTGCGTATAAAGGCTCGTGGTACCGCGGTCAGTTTCGGCCGGAAAAACAGCTATCAGGGTAGGGTCATTTGGGTACAGCTGATGGTTATGATCCTCTTTATTAAAGCTCTTGTCACCGTAGGCATTAAATGCCTGACTTTCTTATAGAATTGATTGGGAATTCATGTTGCAAATCCGCATAACTCGCACAACAGAAGCCGATATCCTGGAACAATAACGAAAGGGTAGATTGGGTTGGACGATTGAGACTGCTTAGTAAAGCCCATTGTCTTCATTGGCAAGAAATTCGGTATGCTGCGATTGGGTATACGCTCCTTATATCTCAGTCTTGGTCAAGAGGAAAGATCTCCATAACCATTTACGGCGGTTTTAACTATTTCATTTACTCCGTACATAAGGCGTCAGCGCGTCTTCTCATCAAATACGCGTCTTGTCATTACTGTAATTCGCCCTGGTCTAAATGAATTCTACCCCACATTGCTTTGGCGTGAAAATGAATTCTATGTAGAATTAAATTTGGTATGGAGCACTAGCTGATAGCTTGGAACAGCAAAATGCCAAGGGAATTTGTGATCGGCCGGGTTGGCACGGACGGAAATTAAACAATGCGGCGGGATTTGAATGATGCTTGGTATAATAGAATTCTGCTCAAAACTAGGCACCAGGACTGCTGCAATCAACCTTGAGTGTCATAGCCGGACTCAAGTCTCAGGCCATTTCCAAAACATGTTAGCACCCTCAACATCCGCCAAGGGATTACCCTCACCCTGTCTAGCGCTTCCGTACTGCTCGTCAAACCCGCATTTCTTATAGAACTCATCTGCGCCAAAGGCGCTAACAACCGAAGCGCAAATACCATCAGCCTTGGCCTGCTCGATGCCCCATTGTACAAGCCTCCGGCCCACGTTTTTCCTCTGAAAATCTGGACGCACTGCTAATCCTTCGAGATACCAGGACTCAGCGCGCTTTCCGCTCCATATGTCTTGGAAATGAGGATATGCCCGATCTATGATATCCTCCTCCTTGGGATTGCTTGCACGATTAGGCCAGGCCCAAGCATGGATGTTCATGACAATAGAAGATAAAGGCTTGAGAAGGTTTCCTGGGCCGATCGGTTAGCTTAGTTTGTATAAATATGCTTGAGGCTAATGGTATGAGACACTCACGAGGATCCAAATACCAGCACTCAAGCTTTTGACCCCCATCTCCCAGTCTCGCCCACTGAGCAATGCCGGCAATAACTTCCCGACCACTCTCGTCTTTGGCCACAGCAACGAGCCATCGCCAGCGATAGTCCCAAAAGTTGACCCGTGCCCGTCGCAGCCAGTACAGGTCTACATCGTCGGGATACTCGTTGCGATGGGGGTGAATGAGCTCGCCAAATAGGTTATCCTTCCAGAATGCCTTTGACATGATGTGGGCAATCTCTGGAAGTTCGGAGTAGCGCGCATCGCGCAATACAATCTCAGACATGGTTTTTTTCCACCTGGGCCAGGTAATAGAGATAAACGTGATATGATGTGGAGTGCAAGATCTAGGACCCTTATATCTTCTGTGACAATGACTTTAAATGATCTAGACCAGGTAATGTTTCAGCGCGTGATTTGATGTGGTCCGATTGGCCCGCTCCGATCCTTGCTGCAGGTCCTACACCGCCCGAAATGAGGTTGTTGGTTGTTAAGGTTGTCAACGACCAGGAAAGTGTTTCGTGAACTAGGCGTGGCATCTCTCCTATGGCCTTATAGGTATGGCTGCACCCCAATGAAACTTGGCTACTGTTCGTCTGACTAAATCGCTACAGGCTCTGAAATCCAACAATTAATGAGCCTATGTTTTTAAACCCCAAAGAAACCGTTCTATTCAGTTTACCGCCATCACTTAGCGTCTAATATATTGGTTGTCCTCATTCAAAACCTTCCACGTCACCTCCTTATTAATAATCATTTCTTGACTGCCAGCCCTGGAGTTCCGCCCTTCCTCTGATGTATAATCCCGACTATTGCTGCCAGGGTCGCATGCTGCCGTTGTCTGGCATGAGACCTGGTCCAGACTCCAACCGTGCGGTTGGCTACAGGCAGCGCTATCAGATCTCGATTTTACTCCAGTTGCCGCAGCTGCAGGTGATGCAACCCCAGAGCGATTATCTCTAAATGACTGAAGTGCGTAGACGTTGGTTGATCCAGACATACTGAGGTCGAAGGACACTGGAAACCCCATACCTATAGAGAATGACTTTAAAAAGTTCTTCAGATTTGGCACAGTGGCAGAAATGAGCGACCAAACAACCATGATCTGTTGACAGAGTAGGGCCTTTGTGACGGCGAATTGAGGCTCAATAGAGGCTGAATTTGTTGCAGAATACGCCAGATGAACGGCTGAGAGGGCGATGAGCGGTATGCGGAATGAGAAAGCCATAACAACCTGACACTTGCGGATGTATGAAATGTTGACGGACCGGGATAGTTGCAGTACGAGGAGCCAGGTAAAGATCTCGGTAAGGATGTCCATCGCCGTTATGACGGCCCAACGTGTATTCTAATTCATGAATTCTTTGGTTAGGCATCTGATGATGAGTCTTTAGGAGGTTCAAAGTATTTTCATACCCGGTGCGGACATTGCTTGACGTTATCCAAAGTCAACAAAGAATCTGCGCGGCAGTTCACAAGCCATGCCAAACAGGAGCCGACACCCCACACTGCAGTGATTACTATGAGTCCGATGCAGACCGGTCCGCTCTTCCCAGGCTTCGAGCCAACGATGCGTCGGATGAGGGCGAGGACAGAGCATTTGGCAAGACTAAGAGTTACAAGACAGAGAATGCCGGCCACTAGAGTTGACTGGCAGTGACCGTGTTAGCTGGTGGTAGTAGTAGTAGTACCATATAAGGCTTACTTTCGAAGACGTCGCCCATTGTTCTGGTGTAGTGATAGAGTTAAACTTGCCGAGGCCGTTACTCAAACCAATAAAGACAGCAATTGATTGAGCTAAATGGAAGATTTGGGTGGTTAGCCTATATGTAGAGTGTCATGCAGATGTGATAGGCATCCTCACCATTGCCAAAACAAAAATAATGTCATCGAAACCGAACTTGTCATACTTGATGTATATCCGTGCCAGAGACACAAGCATGCTGTAGATCAGGGACAAAATTGTCACGATCCACAACTGACCGGCGTGGTCGTTGAACGTTACAGGGGAGAACCGATATGAACCGTCGTTATCTGATGTCTCTGGATCCATGGCTAGAGACTATTGAGTCGGACTGAGAACGATTACGAGAGAGATGCATTGCATTGTTCAAGAGGGAATGGATGACTATTAATCTCTATTTTCACCCTTGCGGCATGAGTACCTAGGCACAGGCCGCCTCAGCTCGGATGCTGGCAGATGTGAATGTTCAGGGCTCGGACACTACAGCCACCAACGCCACAGGAATATATCTCGTAATTTCCAACCAGCCAACATATTACTCTCACAAGGGCCTGCAAACTTCAACTTTCAATTGCACAAAAGGTTCCTATTAACAATGCACCTGAATCCAGGGGACAGGGCATGGGTACAACAACAGAGTAGCCAGAAGTAAAGTGCTTGCTATTGCGTAGCAGAAGAGGCCGAATGTAATGTTGAAGCCAAGTGCCTCCCCTGTACTGTACCTACATCTATTGGCTGCCGACGCTTTGTTTGTTGGTTCTGTGGCTGCATGGACCCCGGACGAAATCAGAAGACATAAGCCCACCATCTTGGTTGTTAGCTGAAGCATGATACAGATTAACATGTGAAAATTGTGAGAAGCAGCTTGTTTGAAGGTATCATTTGTGATACCCCTTTACGTAGAAAATAGCGTATTTCTTTTCATATATGTTAGCTTGATCTACCAGGGGAGATATTCAATCAGGTTATCGGATTATCATGAAAGCCCGCACTACTTGAATGCCGAAGTCCGGGACGGCACAGGAGGTTCCCATCTAGTCTAGGCCCAAGCGGATTAAACCCCTATAGTATTAAAGCAATTTGACCAGGATGGATATGCCGGCAAGCAAACAAGAAGCTATTAAATTGGATGTATATTCTGAGTTCCGTTTATGCCGCAAGGCTGCATTCCTCTTATCGAGCCTTATTTATCTCCCTCTCTGCTTTTTTCTTCTTACCCTTTACTTTTCTTCTATCTAGCTAGGCCATTAAAAAGGAAAGAAATACTGCCAATATATTAATTAATAACAATAAGAGACCCCTTAATGTCTATAATGCTTCTATCGGCATTAATAACAGTATTAATAAAAAAAAAGGAACTGCAGCCAATCGCGCTGACATATATCGTATAGGCAAAACCTAGAAAATAACGGTTTATACTAATACCTATACCCTTTTATACTAGGCTCATACAACATTACATAGAGAAATTTTTACTTCTTATCTATCTTTAGCTTCTCTATAATTCTAATAGCATCTTAAGAATTCTCTTTAAGGTAAAGAATATAGATAAAAGTATTCTAATTGCCTATTAGCTAATTAAGACTATTAATTAAAGTATCTTAACTATTGGACTTATTAACGGCGGCACCGCTAGTACAATCTGGATATTCTTTATATACTGGATGGGATTTTTATTTATCAACACTTCCATGGCCGAGATGGCTTCCATATAAGTATCCTCCCCATATGCAACATGTGGTCAGATTGTTGACGCGAAGCTCGTGCAGGGCACCCACGACGGGAGGACAATACCATTGGGTTTCCGAATTTGCGCCACCACATTACCAGAAGCTCATCAGCTATCTCATGGGATGGATGTGCGTACTCGGCTGGCAAACATCGTGTGCATCCTCTGCCTTCATCACTGGCACCCAGATTCAGGGCCTCATCATTCTGAATAACCCAGATTACGTCCCCAAGCCATGGCACGGCACTCTACTCACCATAGCTATAGCTGCGTTCTCGGTACTCTTTAACATCCACCTAGCCAGGAGGTTGCCATTGATCGAAGCTATTGTCCTGGTCATTCACGTCTTCGCCTTTTTTGGCATCCTTGTTACCCTCTGGGTTCTTTCGCCAAGGGCTAATGCCAAAGCTGTCTTTACCCAGTTCAGCGATGGCGGAGGTTGGAATAGCATGGGAGGTTCGACACTCGTGGGCATTCTTGCAGGCGTTTTGCCACTGCTGGGTGCAGATGCTGCTGTCCATATGTCCGAGGAGCTGCACGATGCGAGCCGTACTTTGCCGCGTTCGATGATAATGACGACTCTCTTCAATGGTGCTTTCGGATGGATTATGGTTATAACATACTGCTTCTGCATAGGTAACCTTGAAGAGGTCATCACGTCTCCAACAGGCCAGCCGTTCATGCAGGTTTTCTACAACTCGACACAGTCGGTCAGCAGTGCTACTGTCATGGCATCCATCCTTATTGTTATGATTGCTTTCTCCAATCTTACCATGGTGTCCACATCGTCACGTCAGCTCTTCGCTTTCGCGCGAGACCATGCCGTTCCATTCAGTGCTTGGTTCTCTGAGGTCCCAGCGGGATGGGATGTCCCCATTAATGCCATTCTGACGACCTTCCTAATCTTAACTCTGCTTTCCCTTATTAATATTAGCTCTGCTACTGCATTAAACTTAATCACCTCTTTAGTAATAATAGGACTTCTCTCTAATTACATAGTCTCTATTAGCTATATAATATAGCGACAATATATAAGGAGCCCGCTTCTGCCATCTAAGTTCAGTCTTGGTTAATAAGGTCTTGCAATAAATATTATCTCTAAGGCTTTTTTTATTATTATTTTCGTCCTGGCATTTATACCTAGTAGCCCTAACCTGACGGCATTATAAATGAATTAGAGTATTCTAATTTATAGCGCTATAGCGTTATCCTCTTTAGTATACTATATCTTCTGTAGTATTAACTGTTATAAAGGCCTAGTTGCCTACATCTAAAAGCTAGAGCAATAAGGGGTAATATAGCAAGTCTAGTTTTTATAAAATAACTATCTAAATAGCAATAGTTAGTCTAGATTTAAGTTTAATAATTTCCTATATTAATTTCTTTTTATAGCTTAATTGTAATTTAAATAATTAAGCTTAGTCTTTATTTTACCTTACATATAGGCTACTTTAGTCCCTTTAACTATAAAAACCTAGGCTTAAGGTTAGAATAGAATTAGTATTTACTATTTAAGCTTAGTCTAAATAGTATTTTCTATTAACTAAAATATAACTTAAAGGCTAAGTAGTAATTTATTGAGATAGAAGAGATAGAAAGAAATAAACTAATCTATACTAGATTTATGTTAGCAGATTGTATAGGGTATAATGCTAAGCGGTGCAAAATATTGCATTTCCTAATAGTAGAATTAAATATATGTTAAGCTTTATTTAATATAAGGGACTTTTATTAATAGCTTATTAATAAATATAAATAAGCTTAAAGTAAATATCTCTATTAAACTAGTAATAATAAATAATTATATTTACTTAAATAAAGAATATTAGAAACTGCTTTTTTTTTTTTTTTTTTAGCTCTATAAAGCCGCCATTCAACCCGACGCTAGTATCAAGTTGCACTTGCAATAAGTATATTAGCTAAAAGGTAAAGCACTAAAGAATATTAAATATTGGTATAATATAATAGAGCTGGCTAACTTAAAGCCCTCTATATTTCCAGCTAGGTTAGATAATTTCTAAAGCTCTAGGGGGAAAGAGAAAATATCCTCTATCTATTACCGTTTTTAGGTTTAATATAAACCCTATTAAAGGCTTAAAAATGGCTTACTTAACTGGCTGTAGCTATAGTAGCCCTTTTAATAGGGTAAGGAGGGCAGACTTTAATATATGCTCCTCTGTACAGAGGGCTAAGTAGGCAGCTGACTATATAGCGGATGTATAGGGCCATTAGCCATGCAGTAATATTTATAATAAACTAATAATATAGGCTAGCAATTCAAACGGTAGGAGTAAATGGGTAATTATTAGCTATATATATTCCTTATTTGTAAGGTAATATGCCTACCCAGTATACTATATTAGCATTAAGATACTATAAGGCAGACTGGCCCGCTCTATAAAAATCCCTAAGTCCTGACTAAATAATTTTTATTTCTAATTCGGCCTCTAAGGAAAAACCTCATACTGCATTACA